>VMOF01000388.1:66825358-67124569 GCA_011764245.1 Trialeurodes vaporariorum
GAATTGTTACTTGTTTTCTTACCAGAATTTCTGTCTTTTGACTGAAAATATCTTCCTCGGACTTCAAGTTGATAGTGACTGGCAACCCTTGTATCAGGATGAGGAATGAGAACTGTAAATTCAATTTAATGTTTGAGGCATCAAATGTTTTATGAAATTGAAAATAGAAAAAAAATTGCAGTAGAGGAAAAATCTTTGCTAAAAATGGTCGGGAAAAAAATGTTTACTGCATAGGAACTCACTCCAATTTCCTTTGTTTCTCATTTATACTCACTCATCCCAGAAGTGATCTAAAAATCGGTCTCAAAAGTTTATAAAATCGCTGAGATTCACTTTGGCCACTTTTTGACGATATCAGACCACAGTGTGGACTGCGGAGTAAGTATAATATGGTGTGTTTCAGGTTTAACGTAAAGTTTCCTAAACATGGGTCATAAAATGCTTCCCCTCTGAGCTACGATATTTCTATTTTTGGGAAACACTTTAGCTTTTTCAAACTTGTGGCTGAAGTTATTTGAAAAGTGGCTATCTGGACACAGAATTCTAATACAACCAAAATCAGCTTTATAGAACAAATCGGAATCCGCACGGTTTTGAGGTTAGATCACTGTGGTCTGGATTTTACACGGACGCTTATGGGAGTTACTTGGTTTTTTGAGATTTTGAGCCTTTTCCCGATCAAAAATAGATTTTTTTTACCAGTGAAATATTGTTCCTCTTTTCAAGCTGAACTAAAAAAAAAAAAAAAAAAAGTTTTTTTTTTTTTTTTTTTTTAGAAATTGTTCAGCAGATCAAGAGAAACAACTGAAATCCAGCAAAAAAAATCTATTTTTGATCTGGAAAAGGCTAAAAATTTCCAAAAACCAGATAACCCCCGTAAGCGCCCGTGTAAAATCCCGACCACATCTCCGAACCTCAAAATCGCCCGGGCTCCGATAAGGTGTATAGATGATATTGATACAACTATCCAGGTAAGAAAAGCTTGCATATTTCTGTTATGTGTCGCAGTTTCTTTACCGTGCAAATTAAATTACAGCAGAATCTCGATCAGGGTTGCCTCCGTCAAGTTTCAATATTACGCCCCACAAATCCTCTCTATCGCTACAGCTCGTTGGTTTACATGCATAGGGAAGGTAGTTAACTGTTCGTACTCGTAGGAGTTGGAATTGCCTATACGACAAATTGAAGGCGCCCAAACGAAACCTCATCTTTTAATGTTTTCATCGATAGTAGTGCACTGAAAAAAAACTACGGTGAAAATAACCATACGGATACCTGAGTTTGGCACCTGCTAGATGTTATGGTAATGTTAACCAGAAGTATACTATGTTTTGACTATAGGTACTAGGTGATGTTACCTGATTGCATGTCGAATTTACTCAAAGTATCGGTAAATGTACCATACTGCTGGTCAAGTTTACCATAACATCTAGCAGGTGCCAAAATCAGGTATCCGTATGGTTATTTTCACTAATCTTTTTTTTTCCGTGTGCTATCCGGAATGAAGACTTTCCAATGTAAAATAGGCTAGAGGAGTGTACTCGGGCTTGGCCCATAAAGGGTTAAAAAAGTAAGCCAGAAATTATCTCTGTGCTTTTAGTTTTTGTTATTCGAGTGGGAATAACTGTCCCCGTAATTTTTCGCGTCCAGACTGTCCATGGTGTTTTTTTGCCCTTTCAAGCAAAGAGTAAACAAGAGTCGCAATTGAATGGAAGGCCTGCGTGGTCAACGTAGATAAGGGATCCGAACGCGGGCTGGCCTGGGCTGGCCTCTGATTGGCTGCAACGGGTGGAGCAAAAATGACTCGGGGTATAGGGAAAATAACACGGGATTTTCGTTCCGGGGCGTTTATCTCGAAACCTAAGCAAAATAGTATCTAAACAATTTATACGAGTCGATTTAGCAGATTTTTCGAAACAATTTGATAGGTCATAAGTGCCACTTTATTGCAAATTCGAAAAGACTGTTTCAGTTTAAAAGTACTCACAATAGTGAGTTACTCAAACACTGCTCGAACACACGCCAAGCATGTAATCACACTATTGTGCGTACTTTTAAACTGAAACAGTCTTTTCGAATTTGCAATAAAGTGGCACTTACGACCTATCAAATTGTTCGGAAAAATCTGCTAAATCGACTCGTATAAATTGTTTGGATACTATTTTTCATAGGTTTCGAGATAAACGCCCCGGAACGAAAATCCTGTGTTATTTTCCCTATACCCCGAGTCATTTTTGCTCCACCCGTTGCAGCCAATCAGAGGCCAGCCCAGGCCAGCCCGCGTTCGGATCCCTTATCTACGTTGACCACGCAGGCCTTCCATTCAATTGCGACTCTTGTTTACTCTTTGCTTTCAAGGGCTGGTATCACGTGGCGCCCCCACGCATCAGTATTCTGATTGTTTGTTTTGATTCGGCTGGTGACAAGACGCGATGAAATGTATTTATCTGGATAATGCACTATAATCCGTGGGAAATATCTCAGCTAAGGAAAAGTACGTAAATTATAAGGATCAAAACTTTTGTTGCTTGTTTGTCGTTTATTTTTGTACGAACAAAGCCTAGATCAATAGCAATGACTGGTTCTGATGTAGTTTGTTTCTCTTAACCTCAAAACCGCAGCATATAAGCCATTTGAAACATAGCTCACAAATGATATGGCGATATGTCCAGACTGTCAGCTCTCTGACTCACTGACTGTCTCAAAAAAGTCATGACTGTCTTTCATTGGACAGATTCTTTACAGTGACAGTCTGGACATCAATTGGTACAAGAGTGTGGTTTCTTAACAGCAGAATTTGCTGTCCCCAAAGGCTGTATCTCCGCCAAAAATTGTTCTTTTGCGTTCGAAGTTTTTCTAAATTCTTCTACTGGTGGCAATCTTGAAGAGGGGAGGTATCATATATTGAAATACGTAAAAATAATTTTTTAAAAGAGGTTTGAAGGTGCCAAATGTCCAAACTGTCTCTGTATTTGTGATGAACTTTTTTTCTACCTCTCACAACCTTTTTGGATACTTTGAAACTCATTTTCTAGTAGCTGCGTCTACGAATCAAAAATAAGCTGTGTAAAAATATTGTAATGTTGTCTCTTCGAGAATATGAACAAAAAAAAAAAAAAGGTGAGGAATCTCCAAACATTGGATATACTTGAAGTTTTCCTCGCCTACTAGCATTTTTTTTTTTTTTTTTTTGCATTTCTCAGCAAACAAAAGTCCTTGTTTTGGATGATAGACATTTGGGGAAGGAAATTGACCAAAGCCTCACGTGTTTTGTTACTTTTTCTTAATGGGGGGGGGGGATTAAACAAACTGAGGCAGTCTGGATAAATTGGATTTTCTCTACTTTTATCCTGAACATTTTTTATTCACCGTTCTCACTAAGCTTCTACGCATTTGCATTTTACATCACTCTACAGACTATAAGGATTAAGAAAAGGTAAGTATTTTTATCCTATAATTACAAAAACAGTATTTTGAAAGAGAAAAAAAAGAAAGAAAGGTGCAAAATGCTGCTGTTAAAAAACCACACTCCGCCAGAATTGCTGTCGACTGAAGTATTAAGAGGTGAGGACGTGGTTACCTGCGCGATAGAAATGCTCAGTGGCAAGTCCATTTGATTTAAGGCATTCGCTCCGATTACGATATAACCACTATGGCAGCGTTCTAGAATTCATCCGTTTACTGCATCCGTGCAAAAAAGATTACATTTTCCTGTGATGTAGTCTATCTATGTATATCGAAAAGTGCTGCTGTTCATAATCTTTTCTGCGTCTAGACAGTGAAGGGGTCAATTCTAGAATCGCAACCTATGATTCCATAATCCTCCATGATCACGATTGGACGACGAGACAAAACAGAGGGTGGGGTAAAAAGGAGTAGAGTTGTATCAATGCGCGCTGAAATCGAAACCCGTCTACGGATTAGGTACCGTTCACATATACGAGAACACGAAGCAAGCACCAAGCAAATAGTTTTCATTTTTAAACGAGCATATCTCGAAATCCTGTCATTATTTTATTTCTGCCCGTGAGAGCTTTTTCTCAGGTGACACTTTTACAGAACATATTTCAATTTCAAAAAATTTGACCGGAAGGCAGTTCTCATAAGCATAGCGCGGCAAGCTTAGACACTAGGAGCATTTTAAGTCATAAAATTCATCAAAGATCTTAATATATTATTAAAAGAAGTCTGCCGAGTATAATTTTTTTATGGTCTGAGCATTTTTTGGCACGAATTTCATGGTGCCGATGTGAGTTTTCAAAAATTAATTAATGAAATTCCGAAAACCCTCCTAAAGGTTATCATTCCCCGTCTTCTTTTGACTTTCAGGCGTGAAGTAGTAAAGTTGTGAAAAAAACTGTTTTAAATTTTCAAAGTTCCTTCAAGCAATAAGAGATTTATTATAGATCATTCCAAAAATTTACAATTACAAAACCGCACTTTTTGAACTCAGACTGAACGAATACAATGATCGAAGCCTATTATTTTACAAGAAATCAAATATAGAGGAAAAGTTTTTTTTTTCTTTTTCGGCAAATTGCACGAGCCGCCTCTGCATAATGATTGACAAAAAGAATGTATCTGCTTCTTAAATATGTATGACTACTGAATGAATCGCCACTTACCATAAGTAATATGCACCAAAGCCAAAACATTTTTCGGAAGCCAAGTATGATTGAGAGAGTTCCTGAATTGATTCAGTGCTATTGGGAATAAAAAACTTAGATTGCGTTTCGTTAAACTTCATGTATTTAAAAGGGGGAGTGTTAGGAGAGGAAAGGAGGAGAGGATGACCTCATAAAATTAAAATTCGCATGCCGTCGCGAGCTTGAGTGCAAGGTGCTCAAAAAATAAGTCTCTATTGCGATTTTTTCAGCAACGGCTGCAGATATCGAAAAAGGTTAAACAATAAACATGTCTAATTTTATTGAGGGGAGGGGAGCTGTAAACTCCTAGACTAACCATAAATACTTCTAGACCTGTGAATATTCGAAAACAAATTCCTAGACGGGGGAGGAAAATCCAAGACTCACCTGTGTAAATTCCATCGGGTGTGTCATCGGGCTCTGATCACTTACGTCGGAGAGCTTTTGATGAGTATTGGGCTCACGTTGAAAGAAAGTTCTCAAATCCTGCTTTGTATTGAAAAAATAAGATCTGAGAACTTTTCCCCCCCTCTTTGCTCTGTTCATTGATTGTCCACTAAAAAAAGAACCAACTAATAAAATCCAATTTTTTCAAATGGAACCGCGTCAAAAGCCACACAAAAAATAGTTACGAGAAAAAAAAAAGAGAAAAAAAAGTTTATAAAATCACCCCTCTTGGATAACTGTTGCCTTTACTTTGGCTTTAGTTTTTACATTAAAATAAGATTATTTTTTTTTTTTTTTTTTTTTTTACGAAAGTTGCCGCACCGGTATTTCTGCCGAACCTGGGTAAGCAGGGCCGCAGACGCGGACGACCGTCTAGTGTTTATTGGAAAATATTTCACTCGTCTAGAAGTTTACAATTCGCAAATCTCAGCCGTCTAGGAATTTACCATTTTAGCATGGTCAGTCTAAGAATTTACACCTCTCCTGAGGGGAACCTATTGGCAATTTCCGAGTTCCGTCCCGCTGTCAAAAAAGTATCCGAGTTCCGTCCCGTGACCCCAATCCCAGGAACTGAGTTCCGTCCCGCAGAAACAGGTATACAAAAATATAGATTTGCACTACGAAAAGTTTAGCAACATCGCATCAAAATAAACAGCAAAGAAATCGTAATGAATGGCGACAAACAGAATATTTAACTGGATCTTCATTGATGAAATTTCTGGAGTCGATTCTTTCAAACAGAAACGGCACTCGCGTCAATATTGTCAAATTAAACATTAAAGTTTTACTTTGAGAGCCGAGATAGCTCGCGTCAAATTAATAAAACTACACTTATTAAGCAGGAATTATCTGAGCTTAATCTCATGGGAATTAGGAATTTGATTTGAAACAATTTTTTTTTTTAAATACCGAAGACGCCCAATAAATATTAAAGAGTAATCTCGCACGAAATTTTCCATTTCTTCTTCCTTCTGCGAGGTTTTTGAGCATTGTCGTGGTAAATGGAGACTTTCAAAATACGTCAATTATTTTCCGATAAAAAAATTCAACGTCCAGAAGAGACCTAATATTGCAAGTAAATGTCAAGTTTAGGGCTTTGGAAGGCTTTCCACTGGTTGAAGTGACTATTACGGCAATTTGCAGTTCATGTTTAATAGCCTCATGGTTTCTCATTAAAACCAGTGTTGCCAACATTTTCAAAAAGTCGATACCATTTTGAAAACCAAACCTCAAACTCATTTTTGGGGACCGTCGTATTTTTTTCAAAAAGTGCTTCATTAAGTAGTACAACATTACTGACCCAAAAAGTTTTGAAATTTGAGGAGATAAGAATTTTTGAAAATGGCTCAATATCGAACTTTGAGTTTCGATGTATTGAAGACTAAGAACGGTATTGACTTCCACTTATTTGTGCTGAAAATTTCTTTTTGTAAATACTTTCATATTCATGAAAAAAAACATAGGACTCTCATAAGGAAAGTCCGACTTTCTGGGATGCCCCCCTTCCCTTCCCGAAAGGCTGAATAAAAGTGACCCCCACCGAATCGGTCTCCCTCAAAAATATCAGACAAGTGTCTAGCCGGTTTTCGATATCTGCAGTCACTGCTGAAAAAACCGCAGTTGAATTTATTTTTTTGAACACCTTGTGCGTTTTTTCCTCACCGTAAAAATTACATTCGAAGAAGCCGGGGAAAAAATGCCGCACGTTTTGTAAATTTTCCTCGCTCAAATGTTGGAAAGAAAATAAATAATAATACCCATAGGCAGTACTAGGAATTTTTCTTGGAGGGGGGGGGGGCTCAGCATTAACGTCATTTCGGGCCATTTTGTTCTTTTTTTTAATCTTATAAGCACCTTTGACGGCGAACATTTTACGTTATGCGCGCACAATAAAGTTGAAAAGTAAACTATGGCGGACAAATTTGTTGAGCCTCAAAAAAAGGTCTAAGGAACACCAACCAGCGATAAGCAGATTAATAGGACCTCTCCCACTCCCGAAAAAAGGTTAATTTTTCCTCCAAATGGTACAATTTCAAGCACAATTGTAGGTGTATCAATCAATAATAATATAATTTTGACGGATTTGATATTATGATTAAAGTGACAACAGATTATAATGATTTTCAAAAAACGCTCACGAGGCTTTCATCTAATCCTTGCAAAGAATTAATTAAAATTGTAACGTAAACCAAGAATGAAGTTCGTCAACTTTTACTCTTTTATAGTTAATATTTTATCTTCTTTTGTTCATTGTTATTTATCGTGAATTTTTGATTGTTCTGGGGGGGGGGGCAAATGCCACTTCTCCCCCCCCCCCCCCCCCCCCCCCGCTGCGAGCGCCCATGGAGTCACGTGAGAGGAAGAATCATGACAATAAAATCCCTGAGGGAGGCAACATTTTTGAACCCTAGTGGAAGGCCTGGGAGCCCCCCCCCCCACGATGACAAATGGCAAAAAAATTCATCCAAACGGTACAATTCCAAGCTGTTGTAGATGTATCAATCAATAATAATGATTTTGACGGGTTTTTATATTCTGAGGAAAGTGATAACGGATGATAATGATAGTAAAAAAATGTATTCTCATTACTATTCCATGCAAAAAGTAAACTAATAAAAAAGTTTCTCAACTTTTACTCATTTGATTAACATTTCATCTTCTTTTGTTCTTTTCAATTTTTTTTTTTTCCGTGAAGTTTTGATTGTTCTGAATTCCAGAGGAGGAGGGGGAAAGTCGCGAGTGCCTTTTCTCCCCCCCCCCCCCACTGCGGGCGCCCATGATTGGAACACTCCCAATCATAGCGAACTTTTTCTCCTAATGACTTCATCGCATCAAAACCGTCCATTCGCGGCTCGTCATTTACTTAGCTATTTGATGGAACAGCTCGGTCAGGCGATCCTGATCCCCCCACGCGGATTGTTCGAATTGTTCTCTGTCTCTTTAATGCTTCTTGATGATTTATTGATTCTTGTCGATTCAACAACGCTTCTCGATCTAATGGGTCAACCTGAGAATCTGGCCGATTGAATGAGTTCGATGGACTCAATGATGATCCCGATCGATTTAATGAGCCCGATCGATTGAATGATTTCGAGTCCCGTCGTCCGAATGACCTTGACGACGATCTTTTAGAATTCGTTATCCGATCGAGACGCCTTTGATTTTTTTTTGTGATGCTGAAAAGGTTGGAGACGATTTCAGACAGTTTAGACAGTTTAGGCCATAAGTTTGCCCTCTCTGTTAACTTTTGGTAGTTTTCCGCAACTTTCATTTTTAGCAATGGTTCGTCCAAAATATTTTTGTAAGGCTCTCCGTGACTCCTCCGTCTTCGGTTGATACGATGACATGATCAGTCTCCAGGTTTTGGTAAACAGATGAAAAAAGAGACAGAGAATAGAAGAGATGTTGTTAAGGTGATTCCGGGTCGATTGTTCCAACTGTGGACACCACGTCGCGCTGCTCAAAAAGTCAACAGTTTTTTGCTTAATTTGACGAATTCACGCTAAAAACACAAATTTGAGGAACGTCAGCACCTGCGAGCATACTTCAGGAAGATCCCCTGAAATTTCAGGCTGAAACACTCAAAAAAAAACCCGGGAAATTATGAAAAACGCGAAACTTCCCGTAAGTCACGATGAGTGCGAGTGAGGCAGATAGACCTATCATCACTCGCGCTCACTCTCACTCACAAAGTTTTGGCAAAACGAATTTCAAAATTTTACGGCTTTAATTTGGAACCTTTTGCTCTTTTTTGGCTCAAAAAATCCTTTAAAAAATTTTTGCAGGTACTGACGTTTTTGGATTTTGCGTACTATCGTGATTTCAGTTTAAAACCCCAAAAAACACGATTTTTCCAAAAAGCGACTAGTGGCGCTATCCATCGGATTGAAATCTGGAAAAGTTTCGCCTGGAATCACCTTAAGGTGATTCCATGGCACGTGACCAAGGCGATCGTTTAGTCGATCGTTTAATGGTCATTTCCCGGACTTAGCGGAGTTTTTTTTTGTTGTTGTAAAACCAAGATTGTCAGCACCTGAAGGTAGATCTAACAAAGATATCTGTTAAATTTGGATGCTCGAATCCGAAAAATAAGGACGTAACTATGGGAATTCACACAATCGCTATTCGATTTATCGTATCGCAAAACGGATTTCGAATTCCCATAGTTCCATCCTTTTTTTCGGGATTCGAGCATCCAAACTTAACAGATATCTTTGTTAGATCTACCTCCAGGTGCTGACAATCCTGGTTTTAAAAAAAAAAAAAACTCCACGAAGTCCGGAAAAGACCATTAATCGACCGACTATATAATCGATTGCCTTGGTCACGTGCCATGGAATCCCCTTTAAGGAAGAGACATGGTCATCGGATGCTTGATGGGTGCGGATCTTAAGATGATTCTACTTTGAGAAAAAAGTATGGGAAATTTTATAGTCTATTCGTAATATATGGTGAGTAAAAACGCTTTGTTGTTTTGCCCAAACCATTTTTGTTGATTTTCCAATCCGGAAATTGTTAAATCAACCATAAAAAAAGGTAAATCAAGATCCGATTTTTTAAAATCAACAATCTGGATCCCATTGTTGACCAACAGGCTGTTAAAGTACCCACATTTTTTTCTCAGTGCGGGGTCAGTTAGTTCGAACCGTGGAAACCACATCGCGCTGCTCAAAAAGTCATTTTGCCATAACCTTTCTCTTTACATGTTTTTTAATGCATTGCTAATCTTGCAACCTCTTGACGTAAAATATTTTTGCTACGCCTATACTAATGAGGCTGTAGCACACTTTGATTACGCGAGCGTAATGGTGGCTCAAGGTATCTAGTAATAATAGGAGATTCCCATCTAACAATACTGTAATTCCATCAAGAAGCGACCAAGAAGAGACGACTTTCATTTGACATTGGTGTCACTAGGTGACTAGGTGTCACAGTACCATTCATCGGATGTGGATCACTACTCTGGTGACTAATTACTCCGTGAATCGTCCTTGCCAACATAGAGATAGTGACGCAATTAAGATAGGAATCTCCCATTTTTACCCCTATGCCACCAATACACTTGCGCAAATAAAAGCGTTTATTGAGTTTAGGTGTGGATTTCGAAAGTTTATAGTGCTGCCATCGTTATTTTTTTAGGTTTTTACACCAGAGTCGACTATTAAATCGCTCATAGCAAAAGTTTATAACAGCCCCATATTGTAAATCCTGCAGCAATGGGGCTCTTGCAAACTTTTGCTCTAGAGCATTAAAGTGTCGATTCTTGCATAGAAACCTGTAAAAATAACGATGAGTACACTAAAAAAACACGAAATTCACTCTCAGAATTGGGCTGAATGGGGGAAATACGCAGGTATCATGGAAGGTTCCTATATCTAATGTGAGCCATTTCTCTGTGTTTTCGCAGAGAAAGTGACAGATTATACAGGAATCTCCCATGATAAATTGATACCTGCGTTGAACCGCCACTGCGACCTTGCCGTTAGAGGAGTTTTGTGAGTTTATTACTGAATTTTAGACTTCCTCGGTGTGATTTTCGTGATTTTTGCAGGTTTTTACATCAGATACCAGATTGTACTATTTTTTTGCTCATAGCAAAATTTTGCAAGAGCCCCATTGCTGTTTTGACAAAGTACGCTCAATGTAAGTGTAAAATAAAGATTACTACGTATTTGAAGCTAGAGTCGCTTGATGGGGAAAATTGTAAAGGGAGTACCGACACGAGCTCTACGAGTTGTGATTGGTCGAATGGGCGATGGTTTTAGGCTTTCATGAGGCGAGCAAGAGTGAGAGTCGGCGTCATCGAAGGCGCATCACAAAAGAGTCGATGAGTAAAAGACTGTATTGGAACGGATCGGAATGTCGGCAAATCCGTCTGTCCACCACTGGTCCACTGTCGAACTTCACCTTCGAGCAGAGCTGCCGTTTTGCGTATAATTAATCGCATTTTTCAACACACCCATGATTCCCTGTTGCGAAAAGATTACACAGTCCGGTTCAGTGTATAACTGTAATGCACGAAAATACTCTTATCTGTAATCTTTTCTCAATAGGTGGAATCGTCGATGACTTTATAAAACTTGCGGATATTTTAATTAAATAACGGAGTTTCTACCGATTCAGAAAAAAATTACAGATTCGAGTATTTTCGTGAATTTCAGTCATACATATTGAACTGAACTGTGTAATCTTTCCTCAACCGGTGGAATCATCGGAGAATCGAAAAATGCGATTAATTATACGCAAAACGGCAGCTCTGCCTTCGAGTTCGTTCAGGCGGTCGACTCAACATTTTCAGATGAAACTGTAGCATTTAAGAAACTTTGAAAAAAAGTTCGAAACTATACCTGAATTTCTTTTCTTTGACTAGAAATGTCTTCCTCGGACTCCAATTTGATTATAATAGGCACCCCTTGGCTCAAAATAGGGAATGAGAGCTGTAAGTAAGTTCAATTTAATTTTTAAGACTGTGAGAGAAATCGTGGGTATTCATTTGAAGCATTCAAGCATATTATACTGTGCACTGATTGTGAGATATACTCCTGGCTGAAGATGTTCTAGAGATAAGTATCTGTCATCTCTTTCGTTGGTAACAGAAAACCTCTTGCAAGATAACTGCAAATGTTGGCTCCTTTCTCTAGATCTCGTGTAGGGAAATATACATACAGGGGGTAGTTTTTTTTTTTTATCCCCTTCTCCCTAATTGAGATAAAGGTGTTGCGGTTTAGACGTGTCTTAAACATTGCAGACGAATTATCTTTTTTTTAGGCTTCCCCCACTCCCTGTGAGGGGCGTCTAGGGGGGCTATTTCAAAAACTAACTGCAACCCCTATTTATACGAGGGTCGTGTCAAAAGTAAGTATCATGTTTTTTTTTAAAAAAAAATCTATTAATGCTGAAATAAGTCGGTAAAAAAAGGGTTTTGATGCGCAAAATCCTCAGCTTTTCAAAGGTTTTTTTTGGGTTTTGATATCTTCAAAATAAAAAAATGGCGGCGGTTTTTCTGAGACAACCTACCGTTGTCGCGTGCCCAAAATGTTACGCTACTGTAATGTTACGATAACGCGCGCCCTCACACTGCCGGAACCACGCAATCATTGTTACAGACATTTAAATGGGAGATTTTTCCCCCACCCCCCCCCCCCCCTATTTCCGGACCTCGCACCTAGTGACTTTCATCTTTTCCCGCGTCTAAAGCTTGCCCTCGGTGGTAAAAGTTTGCGAGAAATGCGGAAGTGGTAAACGCGGTCGACACTTGGATTAAAAATCAAGAAAATTAATTTTTCTCCACAGGAATAAGAAAGTTGGTGCCGCGCTACCAATTTTATTTTGTTTATGTTCTTTTTGCTCTCTTCAACACAATCCATTTTTCTAGTCTGAATAACGACGATTTATCCGAGTGCGTAAAATTTTGGGCACGCGACAACGGTAGGTTGTCTCAGAAAAACCGCCGCCATTTTTTTAATTTTGAAGATATCAAAAATCCAAAAAAACCATTGAAAAGCTGAGGATTTTGCGCATCAAAACCTTTTTACCAACTTATTTCAGAATTAATAGATTTTTTTAAAAAAAAACATGATACTTACTTTTGACACGACCCTCGTATGTCTGTTCAATATTTGACTGCAGTTGGCCGAAAATGTTAAAATACGTAAATGGCAACTTTGAGGTCGGCCCTGGCCAGGGCCAGCGTTCGTCAGCCATAGTGTATTGTCTTCGGACTCCTTGTTTGACACTTCGTCGGCTCGGACCCTTTTTCACTCCTCATTTTGACCACTCACTCGAAAATTAAATTTTTGCGGCGGTCGCGATTTTTTAGTAACTGACTTTAAATTTAAATTCTGCTCAACGTGCTTAAAAACATTTTACCTAACGGCGGCTCAATATGTAATTTTTGAAATATTGTGGCATTCCTGATTGAGTGATTCCAGATTTCCATAAAATGCCGTCTGGTATCATCTTTCTAAGCACGTCGAGCAGAATTTAAATTTACAGTCAGTTACTAAAAATTCGCGACCGCCGCAAAAATGTAATTTTCTAGTGGGTGGTCAAAATGAGGAGTGAAAAAGGGTCCGAGCCATCGAAGTGTCAAACAATGAGTCGGAAGAAAATACAATAGCAGTGGTGAACGCGGGCCCTGACCAGGGCTGACCTCAACGTTGCCATTTACGTATTTTAATATTTTCGGCCAACTGCAATCAAATAGTGAACAGACTATTATAGTGATACATCGTTTGAAAGGGTGTGAAGTTTTAAGATTTACAGGGCGGACTGGAAGTTTGAAGTTGATATAGTTTTTCGTTTTAGACGTATTGAAGGTCAAAGTGCAATTCGGATCCATTTTCATGAAAGCATTACTTCTATTTAAAGAGTCAAAATTAAAAAACCAAGCGTCAAAAAAAATTTAAAATACAAGTATTTTTCAGATAAAATATGGTTTTGACATAAATTTAGTCAAAAATTGATTCAAGAGCCTTCAACAATTTTTAAAAAGTTTGCCCCTCAAAGGGGTTATCTCAAAAATTCCGTTGCGCGACCCCTATTGAGTGGTGCATCGATCAAAAAGGCATAGAAACTGAGCATTTTGGCGCAACCCGGAGATCAATATCGTTTTTCGAATACGAGATATCGAATTTTGAAGATAGGTATGAAAATTGAACTTTTGATTGAACACTGAACAGTCCAAACTGCAGTAATTGCTATCTCAATTACCAAACAACAAAACCGGGGGGGGGGAGAAGAAGAAGAGAAAACCTGTAAAGTCTGACCCTGCAGGCCGATCATTTACATACAGCATTTAACCTATTGTTAAGACTGTCTATGAGTTACGCTTATGGCCGAGTATTGTAAGACAATAGCCAATTTTATGGTAGAACTATTGTTAAGTTTCCTGTCAGTTGTGCAGCTTTCGGCTTCATAGATGCTACTCGTGAATAGCTGTTAAAAACAGGCAATTAATTAAAAATGATTATAATAGCAACATCCAAAATATTCTACATCATAGTATACCTTCATGGGTATATAAGGTCCTTATGATATACAGGTAAAGGTAAACATAAACATCTATCACATTTATTTTTATTGGTAAATTCTAAATCAAAACCTGATAAAAATTAAATATGTATTCCTCGAAAAAGTGTGATTTATATACGGGCTGATGATGCCATTAATAATGCTGAGGATCGGCATTTATTTTCCATGTTGTATACATTTTTTTATTGAAAAGACCTACTTACCCAAACAAATATGAACAAACGCCGAAACATTTTTTTCTGGGAGCTAAGTATGATCTGCTAGTTGCTCGCTTGCTCGTGTGAATGTAACCTTTTGATTATATTTCAACAATAAAGTCTCACTGAAAAAGTAAAGAAGTAGTAGGCGGATAAAAGGGAGGTGGGGACTTAAATTAACTGATGACGGAGGATCGTATGCCATTTCTCCACGTATGTTTTTTTATTCCCCACTGAAGCTGCATTAATTAGCGTAGCCGAGTAAATGTCGCACCTTTTGTCACTTTTCCTCGGATATACGAACCTATTGTTTTTTATATGTATAATGAATGAAATAAAAACTGTACCTACCAGTGGTGTAGCGTGGAATTTGGCAACGTTGCACTTCCTCCATTTAACAATAGCGATCAACTGGGACCAAATAATGTTAGGTCCCGAGCATTGAATTGCGTGCGGTTTCGACCAATCAAAGAACTTACGCACGGTCACATTATCGTGCGTAAGTTACGCTCGGGACCGAACATTATTTGGTCCCTGGGTGCTCGCGGGAACACCCTCGAATTCAACCTTTCACATGGGTTGAAATAGACAGAATACAACGTTGCCAAATTCCGCACGCTACAACGCTGAACTGTAGGAGCCCGGGGTCGGTTGTGCCACTTTTCGTAAATTTGTCATAAAAAGCTAAAAAACGCATAAAATGTTTTGAAATTTGGCACACAGTTTTCTTAGGTGGTGCTTAATTCAATTTGATTTTATACGATTTTTGTCTCGACTGAAACTTTGATATATTTAAGTTTGAAAAAAGTGCAAAAAGTGTCACAACTGCCCCGGGCCCGGGGCGGTTGTTCCAGTTTTCGGGGCAGTTGTGCTAGTCCTCTAAAATGTATATTTTAGGGACCGAAAATATTTTAAATGTAATACTGCAAAGGCAAAGACAGAGGAACATTAGGGGATAGATTTTGAGGCAATAAATCGCCGCTACCCCTAACCCCCCTTCTTTTTTCCAAAATTAATAAAATTCAGATAACTGATTGAAGCCAATTGAATTTGCTAGCTTTTAGAATTTTAAATGTTTTAGTTTTTATTTTTATCATAATTTTTTATCAATATATCCCTTTAGGCTTTCAGTCTCATGACTTCTATCCCCGTTCAACCTCCCCCCCCCCCCACCCACATTTTAAAGGACTTGGCCAAAAATTAGCTATTTTACTCAACCTTGCTGAATTGATAGCCATTTTTTTGCTTGGATTTTTTTATTGTTTTTTGTCACTTTATTCCCAACTATTAGCTAATTTTTGGCTTAGAATCTTTTAACGCCCTCCCCTTCTTTAAAAAAAACCACTTAGGATCCACTATAGGATCAACTAACCTTAAAAAAGTCGAAAAAAGACTTGGCACAAGTGCCCCTGGACATCTGTCACAATCGACCCCAAAGACGTGATGTTGGTAAATAAAGGAAAAAATATTAAGACATAACCAAAACAATGATTGCCGCAGTAAAAATGTGCTCCTGGGTATACTAAATACATATACGTAAACATTCATTGGGTAAATGTCACTGGAAGAGTACCAACATGAAAAAACTTTTCCCCCGATTGAGCCAGAACGACCCCTTAAAACCGCGAAATTTTCTAACGGGCTCTTAAACCCGACGAATTCAGTTGAAATTGCACATGGTAGGTCATCATGACTTCGTGCATCAGCTTGATTTTTATTTTTCATATTCACCGACAGGTAGCGCCAGGAGACGGCATGGAACAACTGCCCCGTGGCACAACCGACCCCGGGCTCCCCTACAAATAAAGCTGTTGCAAACTTTTGTTACAGGCTTATAATTAGTTTCTAATGGGGTAAAACCCTGTAAAAATAACGATTTGCGCACTAAAAAATCACGAAATCCACTCCTCAACTTATAAAATGCCTTCGAACGCAAGACCGTAATGGTGGCCGTTGCCGCCTACATCTTACGGCAATTGTATGCCTCGTCTTCTTCTTGTGTGGTGTCGCGAGAACACCTCGTGAGGATCAGTGTTGCCAGATCGAGGGTAAAAATCCGTATCGTCCCCATTTAAATCAATGTGAAGCGTACGGCTTTTTCACCCCGATCTGGCAACACTGGTGAGGATGGAGCTGATTGAGATAGAGAAACCCAATGTAATCGGCGGCAATCAGCGACAGCAGCTGCAATTACGGTCTAGCGTTTGAAAGCAGTTTATGAGTTTGGGAGTGGATTTATAGTGAGCTAATCGTTATTTTCATAGGGTTTTACCCCATAATCAACTATTAATAAGCCTGTAGCAAAAGTTTGCAAGTGGTTTGGAATATTTTCGTACTTTGGGATGAGGTCTTAGAGGAGGAGAGCAAATGTGAAAAAATCAGGAAATAAAGAGGATTCTTGGGAGACTCGACGAAAAATATAAAAACTCTCAAATCCCCTTGCCGACAAGGGTCGCCAACTCCCGAATAGCCCCTGAAATGCCTTTTTCGTGGAGAAATTAGCTCCATCGACTGATATAACTCTTTCATCAGTGAAACACCGCGCGACCTCTTTGTTTGTAAACGAATGTGCAAAAATTCAGTCATGCGCTTAGCGGGGGAACTCATAGAGCCTAAAACTCGAACACCAATCAGAGGTTGACTAGAGTCCCTATATACTATGAGAGTTGCGCCATTGCTGAATCCATTTCTGATTGGCTCTCAGATTTAGGCTGTCAAGAAAGCTCTAAGAGGCAAAATGCAAATGGCGGATGCTTTGTTTACTATTCGCGAACTCGCTTTCATTACACATTTGAAGTAACAGTGACCGCGGTAATTTTTGTGAATTTTTACTCTGCTTGAATTTTATTCCGGAGAACATTATCTCTTTCAATAACGACCGTTATTGTCGAGAATCTGAATCTAACCTATAAGAGATAGCGAAATAGTGGCAACAGCGCAGAGGAAAATGGCCATCCGCCATTTGCAATTTGCCTCTTGGGGGCTCCATTGATCCGCTTCTTCTTCTTCATTTTGAGAGTCTTGTCCCAACTCTCGTAGTATATAGGGACTCTAAGGTTGACGACCCTCTTGGATCGACTCTATACACATTGGGACTCTCCCTATACCTGCGATGACTCGAACCCGTCCCGTCGGTCGGGGATTCCGCTCCGTCACAATAGACTGTCCTTTGGATAGCTGACTGTCCATTGTGATGGACGGAATCCCCGACCGATGGGGCAGGTCTCGAGTCATCACAGGTACGAGAGTGAGGGTAAAACTCGTTGGGGAAAGAGTCGAGCTCAAGCTTCTATTTAAATGAAACGGACTACAGTAAAAATGTCACATGAGAACGCATGAAAAGTGCCAGGGGTTCCCATGTGAATTTGGTCATGGGTACCCGAAACCTACCCATTGCAAATAGCACGGCCATTCCCATGGAAACCTATGGGTGTCCACGAGTTCTCATTTTGCTACAAGTGATTGAAGAGATGTTTCCTCTATAAAAACCTGTAAACATGACGGTAAGTACTCTAAAAAATCACAACATTCACTCTCAGAATTGGGTTTAATGACGGAGCTACGCAGGTATCATAAAAGATTCCTATCGAATCTGAGACATGTCTCTGTGTTTCCGTAGAGAAAATGAAAAATTAGACAGGAATCTCCCATGATACCTGGTAGCTCTACCATTATTATCTAGCCGTTACAGCTGTTTTCTGAGTTCACTACAGAATTTTACAATTTTTTAGCGTGATTTTGTGATTTTCGCTGGTTTTTACTTAAGATTAAAACATATGGCACATAAAAAAAAAAAAAAAAAAAAAAAAAAAAAAAAAAAATGAAAAAAATATGGTGCGTGTACGTACCTGCGATTACCCCACGGCACGGCCGCGGTATTGGGTAACTGGGTACCTTCAGACAAAAAAAAATGAATTTTCATTTTAAATAAAAATTACGGGCTGGGATTAGACTTTTGACTGCTTCTCGTTAAAGACTAACAATAAGGGGGACTGAAGTAAATTTCCTTTTTCTTGTAATTAAAGAGGTAAAAAAAAATCCTCGACTTTGAAATTTCAGCATTTTCTCGAGTAACTCCAACCCTGTTTCCCTTAATTTACCTCATATAGCTTGATAAATTTTAACGAAAGTTGGCACAAAAATTCTACTATCAGACTAATGTTAAATTAATCCCCTCTCATGGTTTGGAAGAAATAACCCTTCAGACCGTCTAAAAAATCAATTTTGGACGTTCGAGCCTTAGAGTAGAATAAAAATGAGAAATTAATCTTAAAACTTGAAGTCAATTACGAGTGTCTAGGTGACTTGTGATGAAACTTTGTACACACAATGTAAGTAAAACCGCGAACTAAAGTACCTACATTTGTGACCTATACAGGGTGTTGAAAAACTGTTCCCGAATATTTCAGGGGCGGATTGTACAGGTCAAAATAAGACCTTTTTTTCCTATAAACATGTGTCCGAAAATGCCCCCCTTTTGAGCTACAGCCCATCAAAGTTTTAAAAAATGTACGGTTTTTTATGGAATAGCGACCACTATTATGAACCAAATGTCTTAAACTTGGTGTCCTGAAGAAATTTTACGTGTAGAATCCAATAATGACCTCGAAAAATTCAGAAATTGAGTCTAACTGTACTTTTAAACGCAATCTTGTACCTTTAACGGCACGAATTTTATGTTACGGATTAAAATTTTGAAGAATAATTACCGAAATCAGATGCAAAAAACCCTTAGAAAGATTTTTGGTCCTCTTTGTTTTTTTCGATGCGACGCGTTTTAAGCGAGATAATCGCTGCAAAGTGTGGAAAAGTCAGCGCTTTTACCATAGCAGCCGGCCCGTAGAAGCAGCGGAGACGCGGGTTGCATACTCACTGCCGTTTTTCATGGTAAAAGCGCTGACTTTTCCACACTGTGCAGCGATTATCTCGCTTAAAACGCGTCGTATCGAAAGAAACAAAGAGGACCAAAAATCTTTTTAGGAGTTTTTCGCATCTGATTTGGTAATTATTCTTCAAAATTTTAATCCGTAACATAAAATTCGTGCCGTTAAAGGTACAAGATTGCGTGAAAAGTACAGTTAGACTCAATTTCTGAATTTTTCGAGGTCATTAATGGATTCTACACGTAAAATTACTGTAGGACACCAAGTTTTAAGACATTTGGTTCATAATAGTGGTCGCTATTCCAAAAAAACCCGTAAATTTTTTAAACTTTGATGGGCTGTAGCTCAAAAGGGGGGCATTTTCGGACACATGTTTATAGGAAATAAAGGTCTTATTTTGACCTGTACAATCCGCCCCTGAAATATTCGGGAACAGTTTTTCAACACCCTGTATAGTCGTTTAACCCTTCACTGCATGGGGTTCCTCTCAAGGAACAAATTGCTTAAACGCTCTTATAAAGTACAGATTTTGAGATATGACTTCGGCGCATGGTGTGTCAACGCGGGAGAAGGTATGTTTTGAGCTCATACAAAAAAAAAATTGGCTAAAGGAAAACATCATGCTGTGAAGGGTTCGTGATCGAAATCATGTCAAGGGGGAAATTTGCCCCCGTATCCAAATTGACCACATTTTGATTATTTTTATACAGTTTCCGGCATTGGCTTTTTGAAAAATCCAATTAAAGTAAAAAACATTTTTTTTTTTTAAAAAAAATTTAAAAAAAAAATAAATAAAAAAAATTCCCGCCTTTTCTTACGGTGTTATATCCAGGGATTGGGAGCCGGAGCCGTGGTCAGATTTGAATTTTATGTTCTCCTCGGCAGAAAACTGTGGGAATATTGAAATTAGTTACAATTTATCATTCAAGTACTGAATCCAAAGGCTTTTGCACCAACGGAACTTAATTTCAAAGATTCAGTTTCAAGTTATTGCGTTGGGAGCTCTTAGGGAGCTCTTTTTGAGAGCCGTGCTCCCAAAGAGCTCCCAACGCAATAACCTGAACCGATATTTGAAATTAAGTTCTGTTGGTGTAAAAGCCGTTGGATTCAGTATTTGAATGATAAATTGTAACTCATTTAGTTTTCCTACTTTTTTCTGCCAAGGAGAACATAAATTAAGATCTGAGCACTGCTCCGGCTCCCAATCCCTGGTTATATCACTTGTAAAAAACTAGTAAAAAATAGAAAAAAGATAATTTTGACCGAAAAACCGTCAAATTATTTTTTCACTATTTTCCACTATATTTGCCCACCTAGTAATTGAAAAATCCACATTTGCTTGAGAAAAAAAAAATCATGCAGTGAAGGGTTAAGCTAAAAATTCTCTCAAAGATCCAGTTCTTCATTTTCCTTCGTACTCTTTTCTCTACACTCCGAATGGTCGCAAGGCTAGGGATCGGCTGCATATGTTTGAAAGAAAAGAAAGATAACCAATTATTAAAACTGAGAACAAAGATCCAACTATAATCTAAAGAAAAACACACACAAATAAATGAGACACAATCTTGTTAACATTATTTACTTACATAGTTTTCACTAGAGTTTCTTACAAAAATATAAACGAAGCATAAATATCTACAGCTAACTATAATCCTCAGAGGCTTGTCAAGGTTTTCGGAGGGGGAAGGGGGTATTGTAATTTTTGCCGCCCTCCGTGAATCGTCGCCCATCAAAATTACGAATTCAATTGATTTGCTTTTTTTTTTTTTTTTTTTTTTTTTTTTTTATTTTTTACTTTTTTTGTTGTTGTTTGTTGGCCCTGATTTTTTCGCCCCTGAAGAGTCAAAGGTACCCACGTAGAAGGAAAAGACAACAATATACGCATAACCCCCGACCGGCTCTACGCCGCGCCGGCCGAGAGAGAGGAAGCAATTGATGAGTCGCCTGCCCACCCCAACCCCGGTATTAGATAAATAAAGACTTTCACGACAATTTTTCCAAAAATCAGTGTCTCTCTTTTACGTTTGCTCAGCTTAAAAGCAAAATTATACCCCGCGGTGGTATCTACTTACTCAGTAGGGAAAACTGACAAATGCCAGGGAATTCAATCCTGTCAGGGGCAATTAGGGATTCTCCAGGGAATTTGGTTCTGTAAGCGGGCAATTTCGCTATCCTCTCCGCAATATTGTCTATTTTCACGGCGTCAAAATGTTGTTATGTCTTTTACGGACAGAATCTATGTCTAAATAATTTCCACGCTTTTAAAACCATGTTTTATAATTTTTTTTTCTTAAACTTCAAACAGTTTATGCGATTATTTTGTTCCCGAAATGTTTAGCAGAATAGTCTTAAAAAAAAAAAAAAAAAAAAAAAAAAAAAAAAACGACAAAATGTCAGGGGCGTTAAAAAGTAGAAGTCAGGAAATTTAATTTAATTTAATTTTTTAGCATCCTAGACATTTTGTTATCCCAATCGATGTATATCTACCATAGTGTCTGATGTTGCTGGTTGTGGTTGAGCGCTTGCAGATGGTTTGAATTCACCGTTTCCAGAAGATGGTAGTGATTTCGAGCTTTCAAATTGTTTTGGATTGCCGCTTTTAGTCCTTCCAGCGGATGCTAGTGATTTTAAGCTTTCAAATTCTTTACCGCTTTTAGTCCTTTCAGTGGATGAAAATGATTTTGAGCTTCCAGATATTATGCGACTCATTTTATTTCGATTTTTTTGATGAAAGTGTAAGCAATTCAAACTTTTGAACGCTTGGCCTATTTGTTTCATTGATAAAGCTCTCGTTTTAAGCATTGATATTCCAGCACCATTTGCCTCAGTCCACTCCCTGCGTTCTCCATTTTCCATTGGCACGATAACGTGGTTAGTTTCGAGGTTCTGAGGAGAAAGTGAAAACACAAAAAGGAGAAAAGCCGATGAAACCAAATGAGGCATTAACCGGGCGCGGGCCCGCGGGGTCTCAAAGACCTTACAGCCGTTCTTTATGTTACGCGGACGTCGCCAGTCTACTATTTACTATGTAAGTAAAACCATATTCATAGTTTCAAAACCAAATTAAACCTATGTAATATTTCAGAGCCAAGTAGCGTCTCTGTTTCTCCAAAATTTTGAAAAAAAAAAAAAATATAATTGTATTTGGGAGCAATTCAGGAAAAATAGGAGTTGCGGCCGTTTTCCGCTCACTCGGTGAGGAATGCTTTCTTAAACTTCTCCCAGATGGAATTATTCTTGTATGTAAGTAAGTAAACGAAGTTTAATCCCTTCAGTGAAAACTCCGTTCTTCCGATTTTTCAATTTTTGTTTTTGTTCGTTTTCGCGGAGAAAAAATTTCTGATTGAAATTACGGAACGTAGGAAGAAATTGGGGTAAAAAGAAATTCCCTTTAAAATAATAAGAATTCTAATTGATTCAACCAGAATTCTTGTTGATCCAACGATTCTTTCTTGTGATTCTTCTGAATCATCAGAACGTTCAATTAGACCAATGATAATTCTGGTTGAATCAATTAGAATTCTTATTATTTTAAAGGGAATTTCTTTTTACCCCAATTTCTTCCTACGTTCCGTAATTTCAATCAGAATTTTTTTCTCCGTGATTGTTTTTGTTCTTTCTTTTAATTATTTTTCTTTCTATTCGATCTTATAATCAATATGCTATTCTACGGCTATAGGAAGATCCCAATGCATTCGAAACAACATGTCCAGGTCAATGGGCTCCTAGACAGTAAGTCTGTGCACTGTGCAGTGGCACCCTCTAGGTGGCGATTTTAGGAACTAACATATACATGTCAACATTGCAATTTTCGCATGTGGTTGTCAATGTGAAACCTCTTAGTGTAAACTGTGTCGTCAACGTGATGATATAGGTTATGAAAAAAAAAAATTCTGTCGATCTTCAAAGTTGAGATTGTAACCTATCCAATGATGCCATAAAACTCTACTTTTTGATCATTCATAGGTTTCAAATAATTTTTGTAAGTTAGATGTCCATCTCTATGGACACTGTGACTCAAACAGAGGTCTCTTTTCCTACAATTGGTGACAGGTTCGTGGTGTTGTTTACTTCGCACCTCGTCAAATTTAGTTTTGTTCTTGCTGATTATTCTGTCCAAGGTCTATCTTGGTCCTGTCGATAAGTTTTCTGGTTTCGTCGTTGTTCAGAAAAAAATTAAAATTAATTACCGATGACCTCTTTGAGTCACCATGTCCATTCAGATGGACATCTAATATCTTACTTAGCATTGATCCGATTTCAATATTTTTTTTAAAAAAAAAAAAATCAAAAAATCAGGGAAACGAGAATCTGTAATCAGATAATTTTTATCCCTACTTTTTCATAATTCGTGACCGAACGGGTTATAAAGGTCCATTATTTGTAAAAATGGATTTGCGAAAAATTGGATTATGGAATTAATGGACTGGCTCACATACCTACTAAAAAAAGAAATGGAATTGATATATTTATGGAGGAAACAAAAGATGGCGAGATTGGAAAATTGTAAGAATAACCCTTCATTGCATGAGATTTTTTTTGAACCTATAATGGATTTTTCAATCCACCAGGTGGTCAAATATGGGAAAAATAGCAAAAAAAAAAAAATAAATAAAAATAAAAAATAACTGGACAGTTTTTGGGTAAAAATTCTCAATTTTTCTAATTTTTTACTAGTTTTTTACACGTGCGTTAAAACCATAAGAAATGGCAGGGAAAAAAATTCAAAATTTAAAAAAAAAAGAAAAATAGTTTGATTGGATTTTTCAAAAAGCAAATGCCAAAAGCTGGGTAAAAGTAATGAAATTGGGGTTCAATTGTATACGGGGGAAAATTCCTCCTCCTCCCCCCCCCCGACATGATACCTTTATTAAAAGCATTATAATGAGTGCTGGTAGTCTTTTGAAAAAATTTTGAGTCCGTTTTTACGTTTTCTTATATAATATGACACTGCTGATACAATTTGAAATAAGTCAAAATATACATTATACAATGGCTTATATCTAGGGCTTTTCACATCATTTAACACCAATCTCACACTATGTAGTGAATGGTTAAAGGCTAGAGTCCGAACGTAAATCTCAACATTTTACAACCTCAATTTGGGAGTTCCTTAAAAGACATCCATTCCATTTCCACCAACTTAACCCTTTGTATAAGTGTGCCATCAGTTTCAATGGAACTACGTTCTATGATCCAATATTTCACAATTCCTCATTAACCTCTTTCTCTCTGAATTTTCTTCCAGTTGGCCTTTATTCTCTTTTTATCCTCCATGTAGCTACCTATTCCAAAATTGTAAAGTCGAGGAAGCTTCAAGGAAAACTCAATAATACTGTTAGGATTCGGCCCTATAAGATTGATATCTGAAATAAAAAAAACCCTATTAACCTATTTCACTTCAGATTTGAGCAGTTCGTTCTTTGAAACTCTTGTCCAAAACTCTGTCTAAACTCAAAAGTTTTTTACATTATACCAAAGGTGTAGACAGGAATTTTTTCCCCTTGGTGGGTCAAAAGTGTCTAAAATTCCTCTGGAAACGCAAAAAACGAAATTTGTTTAAACCACAAATAGGTGTAGGTCGTAGGGAGGGGGGTTTCAAACCCCTGGGCCCTGGGGCCTCCTGGATACGCCCCCACATTACACCCAAACTATGATGTGGGGCGGTTTAACAGTTTTATCAAAGAGCTGAATCTGCTTCCACATTGGAAAGTGCTTCGAACATCTTTTGACGTTTAATCACTGATTAGTGCGTTTAGGAACCACATTTCTCTTCTCAACTAATCTCTTTCTTCGTCAGTCTTCCTGATCTTTGCCTTTAATTGATCACTTTTTGTGATCAATATCTCTTACGTTACAATTATATAGGTATAGTTATTAAGATTTGAAGTGCATATTGCGTGCGCATGCGTAGTTCAGAGCTGCCGATTTGCGTAGATTCAATGACATTTTGAAATTCACCGGAGATTCCACCGGTTGAGAAAAGATTACAGAGTTTAGTTCAGTGTATGACTATGCACGAAAATACTAGCGTCTTTTATCTTTTCTCAACCGGTATATTTTAATTAATTAACGGCGTTTCCACCGACTGAGAAAAGATTATACAGATCAGAGTATTTTCGTGCATTACAGTCATACACTGAAGAACTATGTAATCTTTCCTCAACCGGTGGAATCATCGATGAATTTAAAAGTGTCATTAAATCTCCGCAAATCGGCAGCCCTGGCGTAGTTAGTTCCTTTTTGTTGTTAATTATCCTGTTAATGTGATATGTGTATTGTGTAATGTAACAAGGCTCGTTTTTACATGCGTGTATAGCAAATTAACTTTCAAATCAAACTGTTACTTATACTGTTTTTCTTACCGGAATGTCTGTCCTTTGACTGGAATTTTCTTCCTCGGCCTCAGAGTTTGCGGAGGAGGGCAACCCTTGACTCAGGATAGGAAATGAGAACTGTAAATTCAATTTAATGTTTGAGACATCAAAAGTTTTTTGAAAGACAAAGTAGATAATCGTGCGGGAACTATGAGGAAAAATCTTTGCTACAAAGGTTCTAAAAGAAAATATTTATAGCCTAGGGACTTACATCAAATTGCTTTACTTCTCATTTATCCTCACTTATCTGAGTCTTTGTTAGTCATATTTTTAATCGCCTGTCCGCAGAATAAGTATACCGGAAATCAAATGGATAGCCAATCTCGGGTCAAATTGGGCCCATGTTTCCAAAGTCGGAGCTCTGTGGTCTGAGATCGAATAAGAGTGGCCAAAAATCATTGAAAATCATCGTTTACGACCTTTTCAGCTGAAATTAAAACTTTCCAGGGACCTTTCTCGGTTTAAATTACATGTTAAAAGTGCTATGGATGATTAAAATTGTTCCCGAAAGGGCGAAAGTATATAAATGATAAATTTATGAAAAATTCACTCTTTGATTTTTGGATTTTTATTGACGATTTTAGACCACAGTGCAAGCAAGCATAATACAGGGTGGTTCAGGTTCAACGTAAGGAAATTCTTGAGCCTTTTCAAGTAAGAATACCCTCTAGTTTTACCAGTTTTCCTAAACATAGGTCTTAAAATGCTTCCTCTCTGAGCTGTACGATTCAAAGTTTGGGGGAAAAAATCGATTTTTTTAAACTTGTGGATGAGGTTATTAATACAATTTTACTCAAATTTGATTCTAGAAGCATTTCAAGTGATAAATTTCACCGAAGTCCATAATATTGATCAAAATAATTCTGATTGTGAGTATACTTTTCAGATACTCTTGTGCATTTTATGGCACACATTTTTTGTTGCCGATGAGAATTTTCAAAAAGTAACGAAATAAGAATCAAATTGCAAAAACCAACGTAAAAGGTTATCATTCCCCTTCTTCTTTTGACTTTCAGGTGTGAGGCTGTAAAGTTGTAAAAAAAAAAAAAAAAAAAAAAAAAAAAAAAAAAACTTTTAAATTTTCATAGTTCCCTCATACAGTAGGAAAAATTACATAAATCACTCCAAAAATTTACAATTTTAAGCCACTTAATGTGCTCAGACTGAACGAATACATTGATCAAAGCCTGCAGAAAAAGTTTATCAACTTATTCGGTTGACAAAACTCTACAAATTCAACTTTTGACCTAATTTTACAGGATGGGGCTTTCTTATTTACAATGTGTTGCAGCAAAAGATCGTTTCGAGCTGCAAAATTTGGCCCCCGTGACTTAATGTTTATAAAGTATCTGCGTTATGCAGAGCCTATTCGCATTGATACATATCTATTTATACTATCCGTTCTAGGCACCCTACGGGCGCCCTCCACGGTCAGCATACTGGGTGGGGGTACGGGCTATTTGGTAGTTGATTTAAGCAAGTTTGTTATTTATTTAAAGAATCATAATGGTTTAAAAAAAAAAAAAAAAAAAAAAAAAAAAAAAAAAAAAAAAACAACTATTGAAGAAGTACGTTAAAAATTGCTGACATAAAATGACAGATCAAAAGTCTCGGGTCGCACAGGTTTAAGCGATGAGCGTATGGACGGAGGGAGTTGCTGCAGTCTAAAGACGGACGACGAAATTTGAAGATTTGAAGAACCAAGTGCTCAAGAGATTCGCGAGGAAACAAAATTCTCCCTCTACCCTACCATACTCAGTGAGTGAGAGATCACCACTCTCCCTTGCGATGTTTGAAAACTGTCATCATGAAACATAGATGTTCTATGAATGTTCAAGCCAAAATAACGATGCACTGAAACAGTCTGAGCATAATGCATGGTATAGGATCGATTTACATCAAAATCAGACGCTGCGCGCGCGCGGTCTCAAATTACCCTTAACTCCGAGACGCTCGAAAGTTTTTGAGGTTTTGGAAGATAACAACTGGTCTTACGAAAAAAACTGTTGAGCCCTTTTTTGTAGCTGTTTAAATTTGCAACAACTTTGTTTCTTACAGTTTTAACATAATTTCAAAATTTAATGAGTTACTGCCAAAAAACACCGGATTTTTCATAATTTTGGCAATTTTCGGGAACTTTGACCCCCCAGTGGCACGGGTTAATTTTATTTGATTGAGCTGAAACTTTTTGGGGGTCATTTTCTAGGTCATAGGAACGACTTTAGGGGTTGGGAGCAAAAAAAATCCTGAGAAAAAAATTCACCATCTATAAGAGTGGGCCACCCTAATACTCACCCTGCATTGCCCGATGATAATCTGCCGAGCGTAGAGCGGGCGGGGGAAGGGACAGATGAGAGAGAGTCCAGCGCAGCGACACGGCTCGAAGGAGGGAAGGCAAGAGACATAATAAGTCCCCCCTCTAATTTTAAAATTCAATTTGCGTCGCTGATAAGACGACTTTTTCGATTTTTCCCCCCCAGGGATCTCCTCGAAATAGGTACCCTAATGAATCAATCCCTTTTAAGGGAAATCGCTTGGGCCCAAATTTTTTGGGAAAATAGAAAATACATTTTGGAGGGGCGTTAGCTTTATATTTATTATAAAATTATAATAAGTTTCTTACGTGTAAGGTTCTAGTTGACTAAACGTAATAATTTGATGAGAAATTTGATCGAAACATTCGAAACAGCTAAAAGGGCGCTTGTTACTATTTTAATTCACAGGATTTTATTTTTAAAATAAAAGCAGGTGAAAAAGTTACGAAGTCCGTTATGGTTGTTGAGTTTAAAATTTCTCATCATATATTTATACATTCGTTGTTCCTTTCCCTTTCCATGGTTGTAAACTCAAACTAAATTCCTCCCCAGCAAGCGTGTTTTCCCAAAGGGCTGTCGATGATTTAGTGATGGCTCGAGCACTTTGTCACTGATTTTTTTTCTTCTATTTAAATCTACGTTAAAAGTTAAATAAAAAAAAATAGAGATTTCCCCTCTTTTTTTCCAGCAAGTGGCCCGAGCAGCCTCTGCAATGATGACAAAAAAAATTCACCTTCTTCTTAAATACACATGACTCCTAATTAAATCGCCACTTCCCAAAAAGTAATATGCACCAAAGACGTAACATCTTTAAGAGGCCAAGTATGACTGAGAGAATTCCTGATTTGATTCTGTGCTCCCGTGATTGTAAAGTTGAATTACGCTTCGTTGAGCTTCATATAAAAAGGGGGAAAAAAAGTGATAGGGGAAGAAGGAGGGGAGAGTGACCGCATAAAAATTTCCCCATGCCGTTGCGTGCGTACAAATTTTCCTAGCTGAAAAATTTACATCTATTGCCGAGAAAAGTACCGCACTATGTAACTTTTCCTAGAAGGCTCATTTTGGGGGGGGGGGGAGAAGAAGAAAAAAATTTTAAAAATTCTGCAGCTATCTGGAATATTTTATGTATTTGCTTGTAAGGTATGTGTCCCCAATATGATCGGGTAACAAATATGGCCCCGGGTTTCTATTCCTATGTAGTAACGCAAGGAATCCGACACTTGAAAGATAGCACCAGGAATATGATCTAGCAGTCAAGATGATTGAGAGACACATTACAGAGGAAGGTGTTAAAGATAGAAACAAGAAAATACTAGAAATCTTTTCATTGAGAATGTGCATGATACCTAAAAATAAATTTGGGGTGAGAAACATTTGAGCTTTCGATCAGTTGAGTTATTCAATAAATTTCCCAAATCTATATAAAAACGATGTTCATGGAAGGGATTGGCACATTCTCAATAAAAAAAAGGGGGGATTTTTAAAGTAAAATCCATTCTATAATCTAAATGAATTCTTAAAACCATTGAAGTAATAGACACATCTTTATACTCATTTATGAAAATAGCTATTATATTTCTACTTACTTATATACCTACTGTTCTTATTCTTCTTTTCAATGGCTGTGTCTAGTATTAAGCAAACTTTTGACCTGCACTGAGCTGTAGGCAAAGCTGTTGTTTTAAATCTCAAATAAAGAAAAAATAAATGAAAATTGACTTGTTCGATGAAGAAAGTCGGCGTTTCACTGGTGATTGGTGGACGCAGTGTTGAGATAAAAATTTTTTTGGTAAAATTTTTGACCAGCTCACAATTTCACGGCAGATGTTTTAGGGCGGCGTGATCATTCAGTCAGTCAAGTTTAGAGACAACAGAGACCCACACTAGCCAATCGCGTGGTGGGCGATTTTATTTTTGGAGACTCAAAAAAATAACAGGGGGAGCAACACCCAACAGCTCTTACGTGGATTGTTGACCAACGACCAGAACATTGGTGCTTCGTTCTGATTGGCTACAGACATCAACATTTTTGCTCAACAGTCGACATAGGAGCCGTTAGACGTTGCGTATTGTTGCAACCCCGAAAGAAAAAGTTACCTCTATGGGGAGATAAGTAGTTCGTGGTGTCTGTTGTCAGTGGTCAAGTTACTAATTTGTACTTTACCTACACTTTTAGCCTTAATTTAAATTCAATTTTATAAATTAATTCTTTTTTAATCACAAAAGCTTGTCATTTATTTACTTTTTATCATTTAAAAAATATCCAATCATTAAAAGTGGACCATGTGAGGTACATATGTAGGTACTCAATATGGCCCATTTGTCACTTTTAGGAAAATGTTGTCCCATGACCCCCCCCCCCTCCCCGGCTACTAAATCAATTTTAAATCTGGAATGCATGTGCCTGAAGGTACGGGCCAGGTCAATATTGACTTAAAAAATGTTCTCAGCCCCATACAAAAAACAAAAAATCCTCAAAGCTCAGGTGGGCCATATTGAGTACACCTACCTTACTTATATACAGGGTGTTTCACGTAACCTGCTCACTATGGTTTTCTTGAACGGGTGACCATGAAAAAATCGGTTTTACAGTTCGGACCTGAAGTTTCTTTTAAAACTACTGTCACAACCGAAAAGTTGGTTTTTGGGGGTTTGTTTTCGGGGGGGGGAAACCCTCTAAATCTTCCGATTTTCCAATTGACAACCCCCTATTTTGTGTTACCTCATTCACAAGAGCATACAATTCTAAGCATTTTGACTTAAACCGGAAGTCGATATCTTTTTTCGTGTTCGAGATAACGAAGGTCAAGGTTCGGTTTAGGACCAATTTTCGAAAATTCCGAACTCCTAAAAAAAGAGTCGTAAAACAAAAACTGCGAATACAAAATGCTCTACTTGATGAGTTTTTTCCCAAGAAAGAATACAAATTTTAGAATCAAATAGACCGAAAGTCGACTCTTAGGCCCCTTTAAACATTTTTTGGCGGGGAAACCCCCCATTCATCAAAATTTTAAAAAACCCAAACCACTATCTTTTAATACCTCACTCGAAAAGGCGTTAAAAGTTTTACATTTTGGCGCAATCGTTTAAGCTCGATATCTTTTTTTCTTATTCGATTAATCGAGAATCGAAGTTCAATTTGGACCATTTTTTGACCCCTTTTAAAAAATTTGGGTCCTATTGAATGTGAGACATCATTCGAAAACACTCCAAAAACCAAGCATTTTAGCGCAAAAGGAAGTAAATACCGAGACTTGCGGTCGAGATATCGCAAGTCAAAGTTTAGATCCTGGTTAAAGCCTACCTTAATAAGCCTTTAATTACGATATCTCGGCCGCAAGTCTATGATGATGAGCTTTTCATAATCGTTTTCGATCGCCACGAATTTTCGCGTAGGACAAATTGACATGCACGATAGTTAATAATCATTTCTTTTGGGGCGATCTGGGCCCGTACCCATAACACTCCATAATTTGGGCTTGAAAAAAAAAAAAAAAAAATGAGTTATTTAAAGTTGGAAAAACGCCAATTCCGTCAACTGGATTTATTCGACTACATGAACGCCATAAGAGTAATGTTAGGTTGTATGCAATACAGAAGCACCTTATTGTTAGTTGCACCTAAAAACAAACATCTACTACAGCCCATGTAGCATGGATTGCAATGTGCAAAAAAGTCGTCTTTGTGCGATTTTATCATTGACCATATTCTTGAAAATATATGGCGTAAAAGTGTTGTAACGAAATGGCAAAAAAATTGAAACTCTTCGGAGCTGGATTATTTTCTGCCCTACTTTTTGCGTATGTGTCACTTCCACCTATATGCATGCATATGTGTCTATGAGTTAAAAGTTGCAACTTGAGAGTGGAGAATTGTCCACTTGTTGTTAAAAAATTGCCATTTTATTGCAACCTTGTTTCCATAGATTCCAACATTAAATTGGAAAATGCTACATGGGACGTGAAATCAAACACGAGTCACAAATTCAACAGAGTGGCGGGGACTTATATTAATGTTAGGAATATTGAACTTCTGAACCATATACTAATTCCTTGTGACGAACCATGTTCGGTTCATGTTCTACCGTTCCGCTTTTATTATTTTACTAAGTTCTCTAATAATGAACTCTCATCTGTGATAACCGGCCTCATCGTGCAATTATGTATAATTCATTTATCATGTAATTAATAAAGTATAAGTAATCCATCAACTCAGTCGTTAAGTCTTTTATCAAATCATATATTTTAACATGGTAGCAAGTTCGTGGTTTTTTAGTTTACCCGTAAAAGTCGAATCGCGAGTTGAAATCGAGTTGCCGTAAATGTGTGCACATTCTATCAAGAAATAGGCTGTCTCAGGAAGATCGAAGGTGTGCTAACTCCGGAAGTTGGTTTGTGAATCCTATCCAAGTAATCCTGCAATCTAATCCTCTACCCAATCCTGCAAAAATGGCCGAGAAAGATGATTTCACCATTCCAATATTTGATGGGCAAAATTACTCAAAATGGAAGTATAGGTTAAAATTATTTCTTGCTGTCAAAGACTGTGAAAAGGCTATCCTTCCACAAGGCAAACCGGCAGACACGAGTCAAGCCGATTGGAATAAAATGGATGCTAAAGCTAAGAATTTTATTGTAAACACAATTTCAAACAATGTGTTAGATCATATCATCGAAGAAGATACTGCCCTAAAAATGATTACCAAACTTGATTCTGTCTATGTTTCTAAGACTACTGCCACAAAAGTCTTGTATCGTAAGAAACTCTTATCGCTCAAACTTAAAGAGAATGAAGATCCGTCAACCTTTTTGACTGAATTTGAAAAGTTAATCAATGAACTATCTAACACTGGAGAAGCTCTATCAAATGACGAAAAACTAAGTTATTTGCTGTTATCACTACCAGATAGTCAAGAACACTTAGCCGATGTCGTCGATGCAATAAAAGATGAAGAAAGAATCAACTACATTAAAAAGAAGTTACAACTAAATTTCCAGAAAGCAAGTCCAAATCTCAATGATCTCTCAACTGATGTCCAAGCATTGCAAATCAGAAGTCAAACTCACAGGCCACGGGACCAACAATCCACCAATCAAAATGGAAGCTGCTCAAACTACAAAGCGAATGATTCAAGCCATCAGTACTCGAAGTTTCATCCAGGTAATCAAGATGCAAATCGTGGATACAGAGGAAACGGAAGATATGCAAACTTTAGAAGCAGAGGAAAAAATTCAAGGCGAAGCCATTACTCTAGTTACAGAGGACGCAACTTTCGCGGACGAGGATACAGAGGAAAGAACTATGAAAACAAATTCAATTCTGCCTACTATACGGAAGCAGAAGACCTCGATTCATCAGCTAACTCATTCTGTGCAGTTCAAGTAGATCCTACTATTTCAGGTAAAATTGTGAATGCAAATTATGTAAATTCTGATAGGAATAAAGATACTTTAGTATGGCTCTTAGATTCTGGATGCTCAGACCATATTGTAAATACAGATGCCTATTTTAAAGAAGTTATCGAACTAGATGAACCTATTGAAATTAAAGTAGGAGATGGCCACTCGTTAAAATCGAATAAAATTGGTAACATAGAAGTTACATTTAATGGTCACAATTTAGAGAGCAAAGAACCTTTGAAAATTCTGAATGTTTATTATGTTCCCTCAATGAAATTCAATCTTTTAAGTGTTTCAAAAATCACTGATTATAATCATCAAATAATTTTTCAAAATAACTGTGCCAAAATAGTTGATGAAAATAAGAGAGTTAAGGCTGTAGCATTCCGTGAAGGAAATTTGTTCAAAACGAAAACTTTCGTCCATAATCAAGTATCGAAATTAGCTGTCAATTCAACAAAAATCCCTCTAAAAGAAAAATGGCATAAAATTATGGGTCACATTAACTTCAAAGATTTAATTAAAATGGTTGATTTAAAATTAGCTGATGGTCTTCCAGAAAATATAGAAAATGAACAACTTCAATGTGAAATTTGCATGGAGAACAAAATGACTGATCTTAAATTCAAAAACAAAAGGCATAGGGCTGTAGAACTGTTAGAAATAATTCATACGGACGTAAATGGTCAAATTAATCCAACTGGCTCTAAAGGAGAGAAATATTTTGTCTCATTCATTGACGACTATAGTAAGTTGGCAAAAGTTTACTGTATAAGGAATAAAAGTGAAGTCTACGAAAAATTTGTCAATTTTGTAAATTTGATGGAAACTCAATCCGATAAAAAAATTAAAAAAATTAGATGTGACAATGGGGGCGAATATTTAAATAATAAATTTTTTGAATTCGCAGAAGCTAAAGGAATCTTAATTCAACCGTGTCCTCCTCACACACATCAATTAAATGGGGTAGCTGAAAGATTTAATCGTACCATTATGAATAAGGCAAGATGTCTAATGAGAGAAGCAAATTTAAGTGAACATTTTTGGCCAGAATGTGTTAAGACAGCAGCATACCTTAGTAATCGATCTTTAGCAAACACTATCGAAACAAAAACTCCTTTTGAAATTTTCTTTAAGCGCAAACCTGATTTGTCAAATTTAAATGTGTATGGCAGCACTGTTTTTGTTAGAGTACCGGAAGCCAATAGGAAAAGTAAACTGTCGCCCAAAGCTGTCAAAGGAAAACTCATTGGTTATAACGATGTTGGATACAATGTTTTAGTGAATGGAAAAATCATAGTAAGTAGAAATGTTAAATTTGTTGATGATAGAATTGAATGTATTAAATCCAATAAAATCAAAAATTTAGGCAAAGAAAATGAGTCAAGAAAAGGTGAGAATCTCTTTAAAATCGTAGTTGATAATGAAGTACAGTCAAGTCAAGGAAGTGACATCGAGGAGGAGATTGTAAACAATCAAGAAGAAAATAGTGAACCGAGTTTGTCTAGTAGCTCAGATGAAAATTTAAGTAGAAATAAATCACCTAGTAAACCAATAAAACGAATTTTACCCAAACGAAACATTGTTAAACCAAGACGTTTAATGGATCATGAAGTTTATATTAATTATAGTAGTGTAGATGTTCCCACAACTTATAGTCAAGCAATCAATAGTGTAAATAGTGGAAAATGGAAACAAGCGATGCAAGAAGAGCTAGATAGTCTTAATGAGAATAATGCCTGGAAAGCAGTTAAATATCCAGAAAACAAAGAAGTAATAGAGGTTAAATGGATTTATCGCATTAAACCAAATGGCAAATATAAGGCTAGGCTTGTGGCAAAAGGTTATCAGCAAACTTTTAGTGAACACGAAGAAACTTATTCACCCGTAGCGAGAATGTGTACTTTGAAATTATTGCTTGCACTTACCTGTATTAATTCTTGGTACGTCGAACAGATGGACGTCCAAACGGCCTTCCTAAATGGCAATATAAAATCTGAAATCTACCTATTACCTCCAGATGGCATTGATGTAAGTAAAAATACTGTCTTTCAACTACAGAAAGCTCTTTATGGACTAAGGGAGAGCCCAAGAGACTGGTACGACCTGTTTCATTCATTTTTAACCAGCTTAAACTTCATACGCTCAAATTATGATTATTGTCTCTATGTCTGGAGAACCAAAGATTTTGTAATCTATATACTTATTTATGTCGATGACCTATTAATTATTGGATCGAATAAAGGAATGATTCAAAAGGTAAAAGAATTACTTTCTCAAAGATTTAAGATGACAGACATGGGTGAGGCTAAAAATTATTTAGGTATTGAAATGATATACAATCGGAAAGAAAATTGTTTATCTCTAACTCAAGAAAAGTACATAGAAACTATTGCAAACAAGTTTAATGTAGTGCAATCAAAGGGTTACGATACTCCGATCGAATTAAATTTAAAACTGTTACCTTCTGAAACACCCGATGAACATGTGAAATTTAGAAATTTAATAGGTGCCTTACTTTATGTTGCAAATGGCACTAGGCCTGATGTTGCTTATGCAGTGAATTACCTAAGTCGTTTTCAAAGTGCATATGATAGTACTCATTTTAAATATGCGCTTCGAATTCTAAAATATCTTCACAAAACGAAACATTTAAAATTAGAGTTTGGTAAAAATAGTAAATCATGTTTGGAAGCTTTTGTAGACGCTGATTGGGGCGCAGATATTGTGGAAAGAAAATCAACAACTGGAATATTAATAAAAGTTTTTGGTAATCCAGTTTTATGGAAAGTAATAAAGCAACGAGTCGTTGCAAGAGCGTCCACTCATGCTGAGTACTATGCGTTGGCTGATTGCGTAGCAGAATTATTACCTATCAAAGGAATTCTTGAAGAATTTAATTTTCTTTTTAAAAGTCCTGTTCCTGTATATGAGGACAACACAGGTGCCATCGCATTAGCAAAAAATGGTAAATTTAGTAAGCGATCCAAACATATCGATATTGCCTATCATTTCGTTTATGATTATGTTGAAAAGAAAGAAGTTGAAGTTGTCAAAATTTCTTCAGAAAATCAGCAAGCTGATATCCTAACCAAGGCCTTAAGTAAATTGAAATTTGAAACCCTAAGAAAATTAATCAATCTGCGATAAATAATTATCTTTTTGTATTCTTTTTGTAAAATCACCTATATGTATATTTGTAATTCTTAAATGATCATCATTATTTTCACATGGAATTAAGGAGGAGTGTTAGGAATATTGAACTTCTGAACCATATACTAATTCCTTGTGACGAACCATGTTCGGTTCATGTTCTACCGTTCCGCTTTTATTATTTTACTAAGTTCTCTAATAATGAACTCTCATCTGTGATAACCGGCCTCATCGTGCAATTATGTATAATTCATTTATCATGTAATTAATAAAGTATAAGTAATCCATCAACTCAGTCGTTAAGTCTTTTATCAAATCATATATTTTAACAATTAATATGTTTAATATTTAGTTTTCTCCCCCTTTCTCTCTCTTTGCTTATTTGAACACATGTGTTCGAGAAGGGCAGAAGGCACAGTCGTAGCCAGGAATTTGTCTTTCTCTCTCTTTGCCCGTTTTACTGCATGAGTTAGAAAAGGACAGAAACACGGGCTGAAATCACGTGACAGCCACAGCCCCAATATCCATCCTTTTCTAACACATGCATTCAAATGGGCTAAGAGAGAGATAGACAAATTACTGGCTACGGCTATGGTAGAAGGAGGAGCTATCACGTGGCTTCAGCCAGCATTTCAGCCCTCTAACACATGATTGGGAACAAACAGGGAAAGAGAGAGGAAGAGGAAGAGAAAGAGAGAGAGAGAGAGAGAGAGAGAGAGAGAGAGAGAGAGAGAGAGAGAGAGAGAGAGAGAGAGAGAGAGAGAGAAATTCCTAGCTTCGGCTCAGCGCATCCTGGTAAAAAATACGACTAAAGAGAAAAGAACGTACACTGATGAGTACTTTTTTTTCTGATTTCTCAAGAACACAATTGAAATTAGTTTTGCGCACAGTGATGCTCCAGAATTCAAATTTTTTATGACATTTGGTTTAGAGTATAGTATTGTGGAATGTGGTTGCCAAGTATTTAAGAAAGAAAAAACAACAACATGCGCATTGTCAACAATTTGGGTGAGGAGGGGGCGAGGGGGGCTTCAAACGGACGAGAGTGGCTTTTCCAGATCTATCTTTATATAGTTAACTAATTATTATTTTCGACATCTTGAAAAATGCCTTTGGCGAGGTACTTTTAAAATACCCTGTATGAGAAAGCGCTGTCGGAAAGTCCGAAAGTCGTAATATTAGTAATCGAAGCGAGAGAGACATAGTGATTAGTGAGTGAGGAAGAAAAAGCAAATAATAGCCGTCAAATATGCCACAGATCAACAGGAAAGAGCATTCTTGATTTATTTATTTTCTATTTTTGTAGAGTCAAGCTTTTGAAATCATGAAATCATAGATTGGGAAGTCAATCAAAAGTTTGGATAGTTTATGACCTAACGATACAGAGGGAAAATAACGAAACGAGAATAGGCGAAGTAAAAAATATCAGAAATCCGTGCCGCGACATTTCCGAGTCGCAATTCGCGTACAGTGTACTATGACTTTCAAAAGAAAGTACCCTGGTCAAAATTTTCAATTTTTTAAATCTTGGCAATCTTTATTCAGATCACCCCTTTTAAAGTATGTCATGGAAAATTGAAAGTTTCATTGAAAATGAAGGACTTTAACAGTATGAATTCCGACCAAGATATACTTTCTTTTGAAGGTCATAGTACAAATAGGTCTGTATGCGACAGTTTTTCTAGCCAGGGTGTGGGTAAAGCAAAGAGTAAACAAGAGTCGCAATTGAATGGAAGGCCTGCGTGGTCAACGTAGATAAGGGATCCGAACGCGGGCTGGCCTGGGCTGGCCTCTGATTGGCTGCAACGGGTGGAGCAAAAATGACTCGAGGTATAGGGAAAATAACACGGGATTTTCGTTCCGGGGCGTTTATCTCGAAACCTAAGCAAAATCATATCTAAACAATTTATACGAGTCGATTCAGCAGATTTTTCCGAACAATTTGATAGGTCATAAGTGCCACTTCATTGCAAATTCGAAAATACTGTTTCAGTTTAAAAGTACGCACAATAGTGTGATTACATGCTTGGCGTGTGTTTGAGCAGTGTTTGAGTAACTCACTATTGTGCGTACTTTTAAACTGAAACAGTCTTTTCGAATTTGCAATGAAGTGGCACTTATGACCTATCAAATTGTTTGGAAAAATCTGCTGAATCGACTCGTATAAATTGTTTAGATATGATTTTGCTTAGGTTTCGAGATAAACGCCCCGGAACGAAAATCCCGTGTTATTTTCCCTATACCTCGAGTCATTTTTGCTCCACCCGTTGCAGCCAATCAGAGGCCAGCCCAGGCCAGCCCGCGTTCGGATCCCTTATCTACGTTGACCACGCAGGCCTTCCATTCAATTGCGACTCTTGTTTACTCTTTGGGGTAAAGTCCCTTGTTGGAAATATTGTATAGGGAGTACCGACACGACGCTTTATGCATTTTGACAGGAGTCGATTTTGTCGACGGCGTGAACGCATTCGAAGGTTAAGTTCGACAGTGGACCAGTGGTGGACCGGCGGATTTGCCGGCATTCCGGTCCGTTCCCATACGTTCCTCTACGAATCGACTCCTTTCGTGTGGAGCCTTCGATGTCGTCGACTCCGTGAGAGCCTAAACCCAACGACCAATCACAACTCGTTGAGCTCGTGTCGGTACTTCCTATACAATATTTCCATCAAGAGACTCTAGGTGTAGAGACTCTACGCCGGCCGTGGTGAAGGAAAGAGGGAGGGGGGGGGGCGAACGGAGTAATCTATAGTCGCCCGCCCCGGAATAAGGTAAATACCGACTCACGACAAATTTTCCGAACATGAAACTCTGTTACGCTTGCTCAGTTCAAGAGCAAAATTATTCCTCTTGCTAGTTTATCATCTAGTTACTAGGAGAAACTAGCAAATGTCAAGGAATGGGGATGTTGCACACCTTTGCTATAAGCGATTTAACAGTCGATTGTAAAAACCTCGACAAATAACAATGGCAGCACTAATAAACTTCCGAAATCCACTCTTAAACTCAATAACCGCTTTATTTGCGAGGGCGTAATGGTGGCCGAGGGCAATAACAATGGGAGATTCCTATATTAATTTCGTCACTCTTTCTATGCTGACAAGGATGATTGATTCACAGAGTAATTAGTCATGAGAGTGATGATCCACATCCGATGAATGGTACCGCAACACCTAGTGACACCGGTGTCAAATGAAAGTCGTCTCTTATTGGTCACTTCTTGATGGAGTTACAGTATTGTTAGATGGGAATCTCTCATTGTTACTACCCTCAGCCACCATTATGCCCGCGCAAATAAAATCGTTTATCGAGTTTAAGAGTGGATTTCGGAAGTTTTTAGTGCTGCCATCGTTATTTTTGGAGGTTTTTATACCAGAATCGACTATTAAATCGCTTATAGCAAATGTGTGCAACAGCCCAATCCAGTCCTGTCCGGGAGAATCAGGTAATCGTCTGGGTATTCGGTTCTACAAGCGGGAAATCTCGCTGTCCTCTCTGCAAAATTGCCTATATTTTCATGGCGTCGTCGCAACGTTGTCGTGACTTCCACAGGTAAAAATCTATGTCTGAACAGTTTCCACGCTTTTTAAACCATGTTATATATTTTTTTCCCCTTAAATTTCAAGCAATGGAGCTGTTGCAAACTTTTGCTACAGGCTTAGTAATAGTTGATAATGGGGTAATACCCAGTAAAAATGACGATTAGCGCACTAAAACATCACGAAATCCACTCCTAAATTCACAAAATTCTTTTAAACGCGAGACCGTTATGGCGGCCGGGGCCGCGGTTTTCATTGGGGTTCCCTATGTTCAATCAGCGCCATCTACACGAGGTGTTCTCTCAACACCACACAAGAAGAAGGAGAAGAAGCATACAATTGCCATAAGAAAACTGTGGCCTCGGCCGCCATTACGGTCTCGCATTTAAAAGCATTTTGTGAATTCAGGAGTGGATTTCGTGATTTTTTAGTGCGCTAATTGTTATTTTTACAGGGTATTATAGCTCGTTTCAGAAGTGTAGGCGGACCTAACCCATATATAATCTTTGGCGAATTTTCAAATTTAATTCCTTTAAAATAAAACCGAACTTGCATCAGACTTTATTCTTTTAAGTTTAAAGTGTTCCTTGTTGAAAAGTGAACGCTCAGTTTCATTTTCATTCATTTTCATCGAGTAATATCAGAAATAGTGTTGACAAATTCCAAAGATTATCGGTCTAGGTCCGCCTACACTTCTGAAACTACCTCTACCCCATAATCAACTATTAATAAGCCTGTAGCAAAAGTTTGCAACAGCTCCATTGGTGCGATTATTTTGCTCCTGAAATATTTGGCAGATTAGTCATAAAATGGAAAAAAGAAAAAAAAAAAAAAACAATCGACGAAAAGTCACGGAAGTTAAAAAGTAGAAGTCAAGGAATTTTATAATTTAAGCAACCTGGACACTTTATTATCCCGATCGATTTACAGGTACTACATTGTCTGGTTTGAAAATTTAGGGCTTTCAGTTGGTTGTAATTTATCGCCTCCAGGTGGTTCTAATCTACCGTTATCAGAAGATGATAGTGATCTGGAGCTTCCTTGTGGTTTAAATCTGCCGCTTGCAGATTGTTGGAATTTATCGCTACCAGAAAAAGATGCGAACCTAGAAGATCCAGTTTGTATGCGTGACATTTTCCTTTGATTCTTCTTACGAAAGTTGAGGCAATTCATACCGTTGAACATTCCGGCAAACTTTTTCCTCGAGAAGGGATTTCTCGTTTTTAACATTGATACTTCAGGGATATTTGCGTCAGTCCGCTCCTTGAGTACTTTATCTTCCATCGGCACGATAACGTGATTAGTCCCGAGGTTCTGAGGAGAGAGTGAAAAAATTAAAAGATGAAAAGGCGCGATGATAAAACCAAAAGAGGTATTATAATAACCAGGGACCAAATAATGTTAGGTCCCGAGCATTGAATTGCGTGCATCTTGCGTGCGGTTTAGACCAATCAGAGAGCTTACGCACGGTCATCGTGCGTAAGTTACGCTCGGGACCTAACAATATTTGGTCCCAGGCGCGGGGTCTCAGCTTGCAACCATTCGTTAATTCGGTCCTATAAGATTGATATCTGAAATAAAAAAAAAAAAACCTATACTCTGTTCGGGATAAGAAGTCCGATGGGGATTCAGGTAGAAACGCACTACATACATACGTACATATATTGCAACGCAGCGGTTCCTTCCTCGGTCATCGATTCTCGGCCGCTGCGCTCGTTCAGGAGGGCCTTTCAGACCCCTTTACTGAAATAGAGAATACCGTGTACTGACCAGTGGAACTGTTGCAAACTTTTGTTACAGGCTTATCAATAGTTGTTAATGGGGTAATACCCAGTAAAAATAACGATTAGCGCACTAAAAAATCACGAAATCCACTCCTAAACTCACAAAATCCTCTTAAACGCGAGACCGTAATGGCGGCCGGGGCCGCAGTTTTCATTGGGGTTCCCTCTCTTCAATCAGCGCCATCTACACGAGGTAGTCTCGCAACACCACACAAGAAGAAGAAGAAGCATACAATTGCCATAAGAAAACCGCGGCCTCGGCCGCCATTACGGTCTCGCATTTAAAAGCATTTTGAGAGTTTAGGAGTGGAATTCGTGATTTTTTAGAGCGCTTATCGTTATTTTACAGGGTATCATCCCATTATCAACAATTAATAAGCCTGTAGCAAAAGTTTGCGACAGCTCCATTACACAGTCCTTTGAATGCCCACTTGAAAATTAAACTTTTGCGGCATTCGCGAATTTTGAACAACTAACTTTAAATTTAAATTCTGCTCGACGTGCACAGAAAAATGAGATTTAATGGTGGATCGTCGTGTAAATTTTATGAGATTAAGTACGCAGCCTTATAAAATCACTCAATTAGCAGAAATGTTGAAATCTTTGAAAAATTACATATCGAGCCGCGATCAGGTATCATTTTTCTGAGCACGTCGAGCAGAACTTAAATTTCAAGTCAGTTACCTATTCAAAATTCGCGAGTGCCGTAAAAAAAACAATTTTCGAGTGAGTGTTCAAAAAGCTACAGTTGATCAGTTCGCGGTACTGTCTGTTTCACTAAAAAGGGTTTGAAAGGCCGCGGTCTCCTGAACGAGCGCAGCAGCGGCGCGCGCGCGTAGAATCGATGACCGAGGAACCGCTGTGTTGCAATATAAAAGGCGTTTTTACCAGACTTCCCATCGGACTTCTTATCCTGAACAGAGTATATTAACCTATGTCACTTCATATTTCAGCAGTTTTTCTTTGAACCTCTTTTGGGCAACATTCGTAAGTTGTTTGACATTATACCCAGTGATATAGTCAGGAATTTTTATTATTGCGGGGAGATTCAAAATTGTCAAAAATTTCTCTGGAAACGCAAAAAAGTCCCCCTTTTTTAAATCAAAGTTAGGAGCGGAAGGGCGGGTCCCCCAAACTCCTGGAGCACATTGGCAACGCCTATGCATTACACCCAACCATGTGGGACGGTTTAGCAATTTTATCAAAGAGCTGAATCTGCTTCCACATTGGTAAGTGCTTCGAACATCTCATGACACGTTTAATCACTGACAAGTGCGTTTAGAAACCGCATTTCTCTTCTCAACAGATCTCTTTCTCAAAAGAACGCCAGTCTTATCTTATTCCGAATCTTTGCCTTTCATTAATCACTTTCGTGATCAATATCTCTTACCTTACGATTAGATAGGTATAGTTATTAAGATTTGAAGTGCATATTGCGTGCACATGCGCAGTTAGTTTCTTTTTGTTGTTAATTATTCTGTTAATGTGATATTTTAATGTAACAAGACGCGTTTTTACATGAACCTGTTAGGAAAGTACTGTTTTTCTTACCGGAATGTCTGTCCTTTGACTGGAATTATCTTCCTCGGCCCTCCAGTTAATGGTAACGGGCAACCCTTGACTCAAGATAGGGAGTGAGAACTGTAAATTCAATTTAGAGTTTGAGCAAAAGTTGCATGAAAGTGAAAATAGATAATCGTGCGGGAACTATGAGGTAAAATCTTTGTTGAAAAGGTTCTAAGAGAAAATACTTACAGCGTAGGGACTTTCATCAATTATTTGCTTTATTTCTCATTTATCCTCACTTATCTGAGTCTTTGTTCGCAATATTTTTAATCGACTGTCCGCAGAATAAGTACACCGGAAATCGAATGGGTAGTCAATAGTCATTCCCGGGTCAAAATGGGGCCCATCATTTCAAAATCGGAGCTATGTGGTCTGAGATCAAAAAAGAGTGGCCAAAAATCAGTGAAAAAAAGTCTTTAACCCTTTATGGACCAAGCCCGAATATACTCGTTTTTCTCCTCAAGTAAATTTCACATTGTTTCAGCCTTTATTCTGGATAAACGCGATTATCGAAGAAAACACTTACTAGATAAGGTCTCGCCGGGCGCCTTCAATTCACCGTATAGGCAATTCCAACTCCCCCGAGTACGAACAGTTGATTACCTTCTGTTTATAAACGGACGATGAAAACACTTACAAGATAAGGTCTCGTCGGGCGCCTGCAATTTGCCGTATAGGCAATTCCAACTCCCCCAAGTACGAACAGTTAACTACCTTCCATATTTAAACGGAGAATTGCGTTCTTTTGAACTAGCCTCTGGCCCTCAGAGGGTTAAAAATCATCGTTTTCGACCTCTTCAGCTAACTTGAAACTTTCCAGGGACCGTCCTTGATTTAAATTACTTGTTAAAAGTGCTGCAGGTGAAGATTGAAATTTGTTATCCAAAGTTTGCAAATGATGAATCGTTAAGAAATTCACTTTCTGAGTTTTGGCTACTTTTCGATGATCTCAGACCAAAGTGCGGAACAAACAGAGACGCACGGAGCACTAACTGGCTGCAGAAGAGGCACGCTGAATTCTCACGGATTCAACCAAACAAACAGTCAACACCCCTCCGATGCCGCATCTGGTGTACGTTGAATGATGAGCACCACCATCTTCACTTCCTAGTCCATCACTCCGTGTTTTCCGAATGTCACCGTTCAACACCATGCGACATTAGAGGAGTGTTGGCTGCTGTTTTGTTGAATCCGCGATAGTTCAGCGTGCCTCAAATCTGCCCTAACAATTGTTAGTATTTTGGCGTAGTGCTCCGTCCCTCTCTAGTGCGGAGTAAGTATATTGTAGGGTTATTCAGGTTTAACATAAGAAAATTCTGAAGCCAATTTTTCAAGTCAAAATAAGACCATTTATCCTAAACGTGGGTCATAAAATGCCTCCCATCTAAGATACAATATTTCAAAGTTTGGAAAAAAATTTAGTTTTTTTTTAAACTTGTGGCTGAAGTTATTTCAAAGGAGGCCGCGCTGTATGTAGGAACTGGCTCCCTGTCAAATTCCCCCTCGTAGAGTAGAGGAAAAGAAAACGTTGTTGCAGGAAAGTTCTCTCATTTAAACTTGTGGCTGAAGTTATTACTAAAATTTTACTCACATTTGATACTTTAAGCATTTCAAGTTGTAAAATTCATCAAAGCCCATATTAAATTAATAAAAGAAGTCTGAGTATACTTTTCATATACTCTTGAGCGCATTTTATGACACAAATGTTATGTTACAGATGAGAAATTTTAAAAAGTAACGAAATAGTCAAATTGCAAAAACCCACGTAAAGGTTTGCAATCCCCCCCCCCAATTGAAATGTCACATGGGAACCCATGAAAAAATTTCCAAAGGCTCCCATGTGAATTTGGTAATAAGTACCCCCGGGTAATAGCACGACCATTCCCTTGGGAACCCATAAGATACACTCATGGGTGTACCCATCCATGGGTTCCCATGGGAATGGTCGTGCTATTTCCTAGGGGTACCCATGACCAAACTTACATGGGAACCCCTGGCAATTTTTCATGGGTTCCCATGTGACATTCCTACTATAAGGCCCTTCATTTTTATTAGATGTTCAGTTGAGAAGCTGCCAAGTTGTAAGAAACTGTTTTAAACGTTCATAGTTCCTTCAAACAATAAGAGATATAAGGTAGATTATTCCAAAATTTTACAGTTTTAAGCACCTTATGAACTGAACAAATCGCAATTGATCAAAACCTACGGAAAAGGTTTGTCAACTTGGTCGGTTGACAAAACTCTATGTAAGTTTTATGGCTTAATTTGCTTAATGGGGTTTTCTTTTTCTCTTTTACGTCGCACCAAAAGATCGTTTCAAGCAGCAGTTAGCCCTCTTACTTAACTTGTTTATACATTTAAGTATCTGCATCGTGCGGAGCTTATTTGTATCTCTTGATACGTATACCGATTTATTGATATATTGTTTAATGACAGTTGGAGACAATGTAATGGAATTTCACATGTATACGAGCACGGGACCAATTGAATAATAGTTTTAATAATAATAATAGTTTAATGGCAGTTTAGTATTGAATAATAGTTTATTTCGTATTCTTTTTCCTGATTAAGTTTTCGTCAATTTAGTTTCAGTTTCGTTGATTTCTCCACAGAAGATGGGTGTCACGCCATTTGAAACGTCTGGATAAAACTATTATTCAATTGGTCGCATGCTCGCACAGGTAAAATTCCGTTAGGTATAATTATGTACCGATGTTGTAAGATTTTAGTTGGCTAAACGTATAATAATACGATGATAAATTCAAGCTGAACAGCCATAACGCACTTGTATCTATTTTTTCACAGGATTTTGTTTAATATAAAATGGCAGGCGAGGAAATAAACGACTCAGTTGGATCAGACGTTTCGACCGGAACACCACGGCCATTTTTCCTTTCTCCCAGTAATTGTAACTCAAAATTAAAAGCACAGAATAATACAATCAGAAGGGAAACTCCCATAAGAGCCAATGGAAACAAGATTTGGAATTTACCAGCACAAACTGGCAACTGTGCCTACTCACTTCTCAAGATGGCGGACATGCTTTTTCAGGCTATACAACCAATCACAACTCGGCCAGTTGCCGAAGATCTGCCGAAGATACTCACTTTCGAACATGGCGGGCGGCCCGAAGTAAAGAATGTTTCAAAATGAATTAGAGTTTCCCTTCTGATTGTATTATTCTGTGTTAAAAGTACTTAGGCAAGTACATCCTCAGCAAGCGCAATTTTTAAGGGTTTCCGGCTGTCGTTGATTTTGGGATGGCTCGAGCACTTTGGCACTGATTATTTTCTTCCATTTGAATCTACATACGACTTTAATCGATTAATTGTGAATCACTCCTCTCCACTGTTCAGTTTCCAAGCTAATATTTTACATAGAATCAAAATTAAGAAAAGTGTTTTTTTTTTTTTTTTTTTTTGGGCAAAGTGCTTGAGCCGCCTCTGGAACTATTGACAGCAAAGTTCACCTTCTTCTAGAATACGTATGACTCCGTAAAAAAAAAAAACTCCACTTACCAAAAGTAATATGCACCAAAGTCGAAACATCCTTCGGAAGTCAAGTATGATCGAGAGAGTTCCTGAATTGATTCCGTACTCCTGTGAATGTAATAGTTGGATGACGCTTCGTGGAGCATCATATTTAAAGGGGGGAAAAGTGTTTGTGGATGGAGGGGGAGAAGAGGATGACCCAATGAATGAAATTCGCATGCTGTCGCGTGCGTGTTTATAAGTATATTCCTCGCTGTAAAATTCACATTTATACTGTCGAGGAAAAGTTCCGCACATTATGTGACTTTTCCTCGCTAGCTCATTTCTTTGAGGGGGGGGGGGGTGTAAGAAAAAAATTGTAAACGTTCTGCTGCTATCTAGAATATTTTATGTTTTTATTTGTTTATACTTAGATATATGTATTATGTACCTACTTGTATGCATCGTGTGTTACGTAAGCGCGTCTGCAGGTACTATCAAACGCAAAAGTTTTGGCAGTCGAGAATTTTCACTGATTGTGAGTATAGGAAGAGAGCCATAAGGTCGCAAAAAATCAAAGGTTGGTAGTCGAACTTTTACGACAAGAGACTTCCACATACTTTTTGAAGATGCAAGTTAAAATATAGGACAAATTATCGTCCGCAAGGCAACATTTCACGCCTTTCTCTTGCGTTTGATGAAAATTCTTGACTTTTCAAAACTTTTGCGTTTAATAATCCTTCTCGTAAAACTGTTTCTCTCTCGCACTCATTGCGTCTTACGGAGGCGTGGTCCGTTTTCCAAGTTGTTCCCGTGTAAGCAAAAACGAATGAGAGACAGAGACCGTTTTCGTAAAACGGTTTCTCTCTCGTACTCATTGCGGCATTGACAAACTGCTCCCGTAAGCGACAACGAGTGAGAGAGAGAGCTCTTTTTCGTAAAACGGTTTCGCTCTCGCACTCATTGCGTCTTATGGAGGCGTGGTCTGATTCTCAAGTTGTTCCCGTAAGCGCGACAACGATAGTGCGAGACAGAGACCGTTTTCGAAAAATTTTCTCATTACGTCTTACGGAAGTGTGGTCCGTTTCTTAATCCCTTATGGGCTAAGCCCGAGTCTACTCGTTTTTTCTCCTCTAGTCTATTTCACATCGTCTAAGTCTTCATTCCGGATAAATACAAATATAGATGAAAACACTACAATAGATAAGGTCTCACCGGGCGCCTTCAATTTGTCGAATAGGCAATTCCAATTCCCCCGAGTACGAACAGTTAACTACCTTCCCTCGAGAGACGGAGGAGTTGTGTTCTCTTGAACTATAACCTGGTCCTTACTGTTACATGGTTAGTTGTTCCCAAAAGTGACAACGAGTGCGAGAGACTGAAAGGTTTCGTACAACGGGTTCTTTCTCCCCCTCATTGCGTGTTAACCAGGGTCGTCGCTTGAGTGTGTGCAGGGTGTGCGCCACACACCAGCGGCAAATTTTGAGGGGCGCGGTATGTTTTGGATTTTTGGAAAGAAGAAAAAAATTGGGAAGAAAAAAAGAAAAAAGAAGAGTTAGGTAGAGAAAGTGAAGTGAGAGGAAAAATGAAGAAAAAGGAGAGAAGGAAAGAAAAAAAAACTGAGAAGGGTGAAGAAACTGTGAGGAGCACTGAGCAGCAAAGTAAATATAGAAATAATTGTATCATATGAATAACGGGGGCGGGCGGCTAAAATAGAGGAAGTGAGGAGGATCACACAAACGGAAAAGATAGGAAATAGAGGGAAATATAAGTTAGCGACGACGGAAAGGAAGGAGAGAATAATGGGGTATGACCGAAGGGGAGCAGACAATTTTAGAAGCGGCACATTGAAGCAGGGACATGAGCCGCTGAGAAAATTGCGTGATGAGTCAAGTATGGCTATGAGTGAAACGGCCCCATTGCAAAAGATATGAAAACCCTTGAGGGCGATCAACTCACTTTTCCAAGCTGAATCGAAAGAGAGGTTCCAAGCGGGGTTTCTGTGACATCACCTTTTTGCCCATGTGATGAGTCAAGTATGGCTATGAGTGAAACGGCCCCATTGCAAAAGATATGAAAACCCTTGAGGGCGATCAACTCACTTTTCCAAGCTGAATCGAAAGAGGGGTCACAAGCGGGGTTTCTGTGACATCACCTTTTTGCCCATGTGATGAGTCAAGTATGGCTATGAGTGAAACGGCCCCATTGTAAAAGATATGAAAACCCTTGAGGGCGATCAACTCACTTTTCCAAGCTGAATCGAAAGAGAGGTTCCAAGCGGGGTTTCTGTGACATCACCTTTTTGCCCATGTGATGAGTCAAATATGGCTATGAGTGAAACGGCCCCATTGCAAAAGATATGAAAACCCTTGAGGGCGATCAACTCACTTTTCCAAGCTGAATCGAAAGAGGGTCACAAGCGGGGTTTCTGTGACATCACCTTTTTGCCCATGTGATGAGTCAAGTATGGCTATGAGTGAAACGGCCCCATTGCAAAAGATATGAAAACCCTTGAGGGCGATCAACTCACTTTTCCAAGCTGAATCGAAAGAGGGGTCCAAGCGGGGTTTCTGTGACATCACCTTTTTGCCCATGTGATGAGTCAAGTATGGCTATGAGTGAAACGGCCCCATTGCAAAAGATATGAAAACCCTTGAGGGCGATCAACTCACTTTTCCAAGCTGAATCGAAAGAGAGGTTCCAAGCGGGGTTTCTGTGACATCACCTTTTTGCCCATGTGATGAGTCAAGTATGGCTATGAGTGAAACGGCCCCATTGCAAAAGATATGAAAACCCTTGAGGGCGATCAACTCACTTTTCCAAGCTGAATCGAAAGAGAGGTTCCAAGCGGGGTTTCTGTGACATCACCTTTTTGCCCATGTGATGAGTCAAGTATGGCTATGAGTGAAACGGCCCCATTGCAAAAGATATGAAAACCCTTGAGGGCGATCAACTCACTTTTCCAAGCTGAATCGAAAGAGAGGTTCCAAGCGGGGTTTCTGTGACATCACCTTTTTGCCCATGTGATGAGTCAAGTATGGCTATGAGTGAAACGGCCCCATTGCAAAAGATATGAAAACCCTTGAGGGCGATCAACTCACTTTTCCAAGCTGAATCGAAAGAGGGGTCACAAGCGGGGTTTCTGTGACATCACCTTTTTGCCCATGTGATGAGTCAAGTATGGCTATGAGTGAAACGGCCCCATTGTAAAAGATATGAAAACCCTTGAGGGCGATCAACTCACTTTTCCAAGCTGAATCGAAAGAGAGGTTCCAAGCGGGGTTTCTGTGACATCACCTTTTTGCCCATGTGATGAGTCAAGTATGGCTATGAGTGAAACGGCCCCATTGCAAAAGATATGAAAACCCTTGAGGGCGATCAACTCACTTTTCCAAGCTGAATCGAAAGAGGGGTCACAAGCGGGGTTTCTGTGACATCACCTTTTTGCCCATGTGATGAGTCAAGTATGGCTATGAGTGAAACGGCCCCATTGCAAAAGATATGAAAACCCTTGAGGGCGATCAACTCACTTTTCCAAGCTGAATCGAAAGAGGGGTCACAAGCGGGGTTTCTGTGACATCACCTTTTTTCCCATGTGATGAGTCAAGTATGGCTATGAGTGAAACGGCCCCATTGCAAAAGATATGAAAACCCCTTTAGGGCGATCAACTCACTTTTCCAAGCTGAATCGAAAGAGAGGTTCCAAGCGGGGTTTCTGTGACATCACCTTTTTGCCCATGTGATGAGTCAAGTATGGCTATGAGTGAAACGGCCCCATTGCAAAAGATATGAAAACCCTTGAGGGCGATCAACTCACTTTTCCAAGCTGAATCGAAAGAGGGGTCACAAGCGGGGTTTCTGTGACATCACCTTTTTGCCCATGTGATGAGTCAAGTATGGCTATGAGTGAAACGGCCCCATTGTAAAAGATATGAAAACCCTTGAGGGCGATCAACTCACTTTTCCAAGCTGAATCGAAAGAGAGGTTCCAAGCGGGGTTTCTGTGACATCACCTTTTTGCCCATGTGATGAGTCAAATATGGCTATGAGTGAAACGGCCCCATTGCAAAAGATATGAAAACCCTTGAGGGCGATCAACTCACTTTTCCAAGCTGAATCGAAAGAGGGGTCACAAGCGGGGTTTCTGTGACATCACCTTTTTGCCCATGTGATGAGTCAAGTATGGCTATGAGTGAAACGGCCCCATTGCAAAAGATATGAAAACCCTTGAGGGCGATCAACTCACTTTTCCAAGCTGAATCGAAAGAGGGGTCACAAGCGGGGTTTCTGTGACATCACCTTTTTGCCCATGTGATGAGTCAAGTATGGCTATGAGTGAAACGGCCCCATTGCAAAAGATATGAAAAACCCCTTTAGGGCGATCAACTCACTTTTCCAAGCTGAATCGAAAGAGAGGTTCCAAGCGGGGTTTCTGTGACATCACCTTTTTGCCCATGTGATGAGTCAAGTATGGCTATGAGTGAATCGGCCCCATTGCAAAAGATATGAAAACCCTTGAGGGCGATCAACTCACTTTTCCAAGCTGAATCGAAAGAGAGGGTTTCCCAAACGGGGTTTCTGTGACATCACCTTTTTTCCCATGTGATGAGTCAAGTATGGCTATGAGTGAAACGGCCCCATTGCAAAAGATATGAAAACCCTTGAGGGCGATCAACTCACTTTTCCAAGCTGAATCGAAAGAGAGGTTCCAAGCGGGGTTTCTGTGACATCACCTTTTTGCCCATGTGATGAGTCAAGTATGGCTATGAGTGAAACGGCCCCATTGCAAAAGATATGAAAACCCTTGAGGGCGATCAACTCACTTTTCCAAGCTGAATCGAAAGAGGGGTCACAAGCGGGGTTTCTTGACATCACCTTTTTGCCCATGTGATGAGTCAAGTATGGCTATGAGTGAAACGGCCCCATTGTAAAAGATATGAAAACCCTTGAGGGCGATCAACTCACTTTTCCAAGCTGAATCGAAAAAGAGGTTCCAAGCGGGGTTTCTGTGACATCACCTTTTTGCCCATGTGATAGTCAAGTATGGCTATGAGTGAAACGGCCCCATTGCAAAAGATATGAAAACCCTTGAGGGCGATCAACTCACTTTTCCAAGCTGAATCGAAAGAGGGGTCACAAGCGGGGTTTCTGTGACATCACCTTTTTGCCCATGTGATGAGTCAAGTATGGCTATGAGTGAAACGGCCCCATTGCAAAAGATATGAAAACCCTTGAGGGCGATCAACTCACTTTTCCAAGCTGAATCGAAAGAGGGGTCACAAGCGGGTTTCTGTGACATCACCTTTTTGCCCATGTGATGAGTCAAGTATGGCTATGAGTGAAACGGCCCCATTGCAAAAGATATGAAAACCCTTGAGGGCGATCAACTCACTTTTCCAAGCTGAATCGAAAGAGAGGTTCCAAGCGGGGTTTCTGTGACATCACCTTTTTGCCCATGTGATGAGTCAAGTATGGCTATGAGTGAAACGGCCCCATTGCAAAAGATATGAAAACCCTTGAGGGCGATCAACTCACTTTTCCAAGCTGAATCGAAAGAGGGGTCACAAGCGGGGTTTCTGTGACATCACCTTTTTGCCCATGTGATGAGTCAAGTATGACGTCAACTATGAGTGAAACGGCCCCATTGCAAAAGATATGAAAACCCTTGAGGGCGATCAACTCACTTTTCCAAGCTGAATCGAAAGAGGGGTCACAAGCGGGGTTTCTGTGACATCACCTTTTTGCCCATGTGATGAGTCAAGTATGGCTATGAGTGAAACGGCCCCATTGCAAAAGATATGAAAACCCTTGAGGGCGATCAACTCACTTTTCCAAGCTGAATCGAAAGAGAGGTTCCAAGCGGGGTTTCTGTGACATCACCTTTTTGCCCATGTGATGAGTCAAGTATGGCTATGAGTGAAACGGCCGGCCCCATTGCAAAAGATATGAAAACCCTTGAGGGCGATCAACTCACTTTTCCAAGCTGAATCGAAAGAGGGGTCACAAGCGGGGTTTCTGTGACATCACCTTTTTGCCCATGTGATGAGTCAAGTATGGCTATGAGTGAAACGGCCCCATTGCAAAAGATATGAAAACCCTTGAGGCTGATCGACTCCATTTTCCCAGCTGTCCACTTTTTCTACAAAAAAGCGATAAAAATACCTTTGTTTTGCTACAAAATTCATTTTTGATCAACTGCTTCGAACCGCCTTTCATCTGTGAAGAACCGGTTTGAACCGGAATTTGGAAAGGGGGTTCCAGGTTTGGTTCACGGTTCCACAATTTCAGAAAGAACGGTTCGCGGCTCGGTTCACAGTTCAGCAAACTCGCGGTTCGGAGCGGTTTTCGGTTCAAGTCCCTGCATTGAATTAGTCACAGGGCGGCAAGAGTCGCCCTCGCCGAAAGAAAGAATGTGGCGAAAAAGAAAAGAAGAGGAGGAGAGAAGAATGTAATACATGGGAAGAAAAGGTAAGTCTGAGTAGCATAGTGGCAAATTGAGGAATAGTAGGTGTAAAGTACTTAAAAAGTAGATAAAAGCGTTGCAGATGGTCTAATTCTAAAAAAAAACATTTTGCGAGAGGCCCTTAAACCCCCTCCCTCGCTGGGGATGTCCCTTCAGAGTTCAAACCCCCCAGCGGGGAGGGCAACAACTTTTGACTCGCAAACCTGCGGCAGATATTCTAGCAACGGTCCTGGTGTTATAGATTCGTGGTCCGTTCCCCACTTCGTTCCCGTAAGCGATAACGAGTGCGAGAGAGAGACCGTTTTTGTCTTCATTCCGGATAAACGCAAATATACATGAAAAAACTATAATACTCGTAGATAAGGTCTCGTCGGGCGCCTTCAATGCGTCGAATAGGCAATTCCAACTCCATTGAGTACGAATAGTTAACTACCTTCGTTCTAGAAACGGAGGAGTGGTGTTCTCTTGAACTAACCTCAGGTCCTTAATTGGTTAAGTCGTTCCTGTAATAGACAACGAGTGCGAGAAAGAGGCCGTTTCGCTTTCGATTGACGGTTCCTCTCTCGCACTAATTGCAGCTTATGGAGGCGTGATTCGTTTCCCACTTTGTTCCCGTAAGGGCGTAAGCGACAACGAGTGCGAGAGAGTGACCATTTTCGTAAAACGGTTTCTATCTCGCACTCATTTCGTGTTATAATTCGTGGTCCGATTCCCACTTCGTTCCCGTAAGCAACAACGAGTGCAAAAAAGAGACCGTTTCGATAAACATGAAAACACTATAATACTCGTAGATAAGGTCTCGTCGGGCGCCTTCAATGCGTCGAATAGGCAATTCCAACTCCATTGAGTACGAATAGTTAACTACCTTCGTTCTAGAAACGGAGGAGTGGTGTTCTCTTGAACTAACCTCAGGTCCGTATCAATGTATCTCGCACTCGACATTGCAGCTTATGGAGGAGTCTTTCCATCGGGCGACAAGGTGACACCGGTTTTATTCGGTGGTTATCTCCGATTTTGCACCAACTGGTGCTCTTTCGGGATAACCGCCCGTCGAACCGATGCTGATTTAGAAAGCCGCGAAAATCATTTCGATTTGAAATGGTAAATAACTTACTTTACGCACTTTTCTCAATAATGATTTAATTTTATTCGAGCACCACTGAAAGGCTTCCTTAGGGCATAAATAATGACAAGAAAATAATGGTGGATACAATTTCTGTAGTATTTACTTAGTTTAGTTATTATTTGATTATTTATTTAGAGGTTCTTTTGAGCAACCATTAAACCATTACAATCTATCAATAACCGAACCTTATCTAACCTAACCTCACAGGAGTATTGGTTAAGTAGGAGACACAAAATTGTTGATAAATTCTGTTATTTTCACTATTATACTCATTAAATCGTTATTTATTACGTTTCCGCCGTTATTTTCTTGATATCTATGGCCGAAGGTAGCCCTTTAGTGGTGCTTGAATATAATTAAATCATAATTGAGAAAAGTGCGTAACGTTAATAATTACGGAATTATACCTAGATGTGCACCTAGAAATGTATATTCAGTCATTTAAAACTTGATTTAATTTGGGAAAACAAAGAATTTGAACTCTGGGCTGGTATCGAACCCGGGACCGCAGGTTCCACGAGCGAGCACTATTCCACTGCGCCAATTGAGGCAGATGGCAGTTATCGTCAATCTTAACGTAAATAAGCATACCGTTCTGGCACTGAGCAACGTTAGCCACCGATTGGTGAAAAGTCGGATATAACCGCCGAATACAACCCGATCTCACCTTGTCGCCCGATTGCAAAACTCCTTATGGAGGCGTGGTCCGCCACTTCGTTTCCGTAAGCGACAAAGGGTGCGAGAGAGACACCGTTTCCATGAAAGGGTTTCTCTCTTGCACTCATTGCGGCCTATGGAGGCGTAATCCGTTTCCCACTTAATCTCCCATTATTATTATTACTGCCCTTTACCGCCACCATTACGCTTCAGCAAATAAAATCGTTTATTAAGTGTAGGAGCAGATTTTAGAAGTTTTCAGAGCTGCCGTCGTTATTTTTAGAGGTTTTTACTCCAGAATCGACAGTAAAATCACTTGTAGCAAAAGTGTGTAACAGCCCCATTGCTAGAGCCAATGGGCTTCTGTGTCGTCGATACATTGGACTCAATGCATCAATTTCAAGGCAGCTCATTGGCTCAAGCAGTTTATGCGCGCTTTTAAATTTGCAATTGGAGAGATCCCTTGATGGCGGTGTTTTTCACTAATAATCAGAAATTCCCTTCTAATATAATTCTATCGCACCATCAAGAAGTGGAGAACCAGTATCACTGGGTGTCACGGTACCGTTAATCGGCTGTTCATCATTCTCCCTAATGACTTTTTTACTCTGTGAATCTGCCTTTCTAGCACAGAAAGCGTGAGGAAATCCAGATGGGAATCCCCAATTATTAGTGCTGAACACCGGCATCACAGAATAATACAATCAGAACGGAAACTCCCATAAGAGCCAATGGAAGCAAGTTTGGAATTTAACGGCACCAATAGGCAACACTGTGGTCCTGTATCCCAACATGGCGGACGAGTGTGATTTGTGTTGAAACTAATTTATTTCTGTAAATTCTGGAAAGAAATCTTAATTTTCCGGTCTTCCTTTATTCTATTGGCATTTCAGAATAAAAATTTCGCAAATCATGTCCTTTTTTTTTTTCGCGCGCGAATCCAGATGTAAACATTCTATATCCCAACATGACGGACGCGAAATGAATTTGCTTCAAAATCTTATAGAGTTTCCATTCTGATTGTATTATTCTGTGCCGGCATTATCTACAATCATACGGTGCATAACGCTTGCACGTTTAAAGAAATGTTATGATTTCAGGAGTTGATTTTGTAAGTTTCTAGTGCTACCATCATTATTTTTGGAAGTTTTGACACCTGAATCGACCAATTGATTGCTTGTAACAACACTGTGCAACAAGGCCTGTGCGATGTATAGTTTTGTGCATCAAAGTTCAATGTCCAAACAACATCAACATTTTATCGATGCATTGAAACAAATTTTAACCTGTCAAAAATGAGAAACCACTGAAAATCATGATATTTTTATTTGCTTTTGAGATGGTTACAGAGGAAAAAATTACGCCTAGGCCTGTTTTTTGTCGAAATATAGATTAATAACGAGTTTTGATGTATTGAACCCATTCAATAACAGAAAAACATCAAAACTACGATTGATGCATCAAACATCGCACAGGTCTAGCAACAGCCCATTTCCTCTTAAATAAGTGTTCCATGCCATACTTCTATGATTCATGGTAGCATGTCTTACTTTTTTAAGTGAACTTAAAATCTTAAATAAGGTGTTGAACTATCCTACAGGAGGATGAAAGAGGTCGAAACCATTTCTTTGTTGAGCTATGAAAGTGGTTCATAATCCTATGCACCTAAAGTAATAGTTGAGAGTTTAAGGTAAACACCGCAGTAAAAATGGGTGCCAACTACTGGTGCAAATTTTAGGGGTGTCGACTACTCGGGTGTTTACCTGAAGTTTTAGTATTTACAGATTTTGGAGCCAGCAACCATCAAAACTGGTTGAGGATTAGGTTGAGGATCTTCTCAATGAGTGCAAGGGAAATACAATAAAGATACATATCACCTTCACTCAAAGAAAAGGAGTCAAATTTGCACACACAAAAAATCACAGACAAAATAAGAATTAAAATAGGAACTAGGCCAACAATAAATAAAACCTTCCGAGACATTTTGGTGCACTCACAGCACCATTATCAATCGGAAAAATAAAAATAAAATAAAAACAAAATACTCAGAACGAGGAGCACACTCCACAAAGTTGGAAGAGGGACTGATTAACAAAATACCGCAACATAGGTTACATAAACAAAACAGACCAACAGAACGCAGACAGAGCCTCAATCAGTAGTTAACGTTTGGAAAAACTGGAGGTATGCAACACTCAACTTTTCCACGTCAGTCCGGTAGTTGCATATGGAGTCTCTGTGTTTTTTAGAATAAGAATTATTTCTAACTCAGCTCTAGCATATTAATTTTTCTAAACAACTACCGGGCAGACGTGGAAAAGTTGAGTGTTGCGTACCTCCAGTTTTTCCAAACGTTAACTACTGATTGAGGCTCTGTCTGCGTTTTGCTGGTCTGTTTTGTTTATGTAAAACCTATGTTGCGGTATTTTTGTTAATCAGTCCCTCTTCCAACTTTGTGGAGTGTGCTCCACTTTCTGAGTTTTTTGTTTTTATTTTATTTTTATTTTTCCGATTGATAATGGTGCTGTGAGTGCACCGAAACGTCTCGGAAGGTTTTATTTATTGTAGGCCTAGTTCCTATTTTAATTCTTATTTTGTCTGTGATGTTTTTTTGGCCATTTACTTTGTAATTGTTTTAACAAAAAAAAATTACAACTGTAATTCTCAACCTGTGTAAATGGATGACAGCTCATAAGATACAAAGAAAAATATAAGAGTGGTGACTTTCCAACATAAAGCTGGAATCAACCGAGTGAAACTCTATTGTTTCTTTTGAACCACCGGATAGAGACAAAGTTTATGAAGATGGCACATAACCTTTTCTATTGCATCAAAAGCAGTGAGAGCTTTGCATGTAACCACTTTAAGCTTTACTTGTCATTGAAGGAAAAATAAAAACTAAAAATGTCAAATATTGCAGGTGAGTTCTACTCCACAACTGAAAAGAGCTGCATAAAAATAGTAAATTGGCGCAATCTCAATATGGGTGAAAATTCAGTGATGGGCCAAAATCATTTCTTGAAATACCATGAATCATTAACTAAAATAATTTTCATTATCTTCATGTTATTTCTATTAGTTAATCGAGGTTTTGACACTACCAGAATATTCATCTATCATAAGATGAATGACTGATAGAGTTAAAACTTTGATTTACTAATAGGAGTAACATTAGAATAATGCAAATTATTTTCGATAATTATTCTGGGTTATTCAGAAAATGATTTTAGCCTATCAATGAGTGGAATATTGTGAGTTGAAAACCACTAATCAATCAGAAAACAGACTAGATTTTTACAGATTTATTGTTAAGGCCATAGAAATGACTCAAACTGCCATTTTTTAGAGGATGAATCAAAACTATTGATTTTAAATCAGGTTTAAAGTCAATATTAAGACGGTAAGTAAGTTATCATACAATTTAACAAATATTTACAGAATGTATAGTAGAAAAATGAGCCTAGGCAATGATAAATGTATATATATATAAATATAAAAAAGTATAAATAGGCTAAAGAAAAAATAACCGTAACATGAACTTAAAAAGTAAAATAAATGCACTAAAGATCAACAGTCGTTATAACCTGGAGCCAATTTATTTAAACATCCGACACCTTTCTCCAGATACTCCGCCCTTGAAATCCAAAAGCTTTCCTTATCCTTAGCAAGTTCTGCTAAGACTGCTCCTCCCATGAACACCATGTCTTTCCGTCGAGGAGGATTTTCAATACGAATTTTGAATTTAGATATATTGGTAGTATCATTTTTTAGCACTCTTTCAATGTACAACTGTTTAATTTCTCTTTCTAACCTAGATGGAAGACCAGGATACATGGTTGAGCCTCCAGATAATACTATATGTTTGTAGAGTTCTGTGCGTATATCTATATCCGCTGACTGAATTGCGTTAAATACAAGCTCGGCAATTCCTAAAAAGAAAGCAAAACATCCATCAATAAGTAAATTATTGAGAGGAGGAACTCACAAAGGTATTGTAAATTTCAATTAAGGTGATTCCATGCCACATGACCAAGGTAATTGATTGGTCGATCGATTAATGGTCATTAACCGAGTTTTATGGAGTTTTTTTTTGTAAAACGAGGATCGTCAGCACCTGAAGGTAGATTTAACAAAGATATCTGCAGAGTTTGGACGCTCAAATCCACAAAATAAGGATGTATTTAAGGGAATTCGCATAATCGCTGCTCGATCTCTCATATCGCACTACGATAGTGCGAATTTCCATAAATACATCTTTATTTTCGAGCATCCAAACTTTGAAGATATCTTTGTTAGGTCTACCTACAGGTGTTCACGATCCTCGTTTTACAAAAAAAACTCCATAAAATACGGTAAACGGCCATTAATAGACCGACTGATCCATCACCTTTGTCATGTGGCATGGAATCACCTTAAATGCTGTTTAGTATAGTGACTTTTAATTGTTGTAATGTGCTGTATTGTAATTTTTGTTTCCTAGTGGGGTTTTCTTCGTGTGTCCAGAAAAACCAGTTTGGGGTTTCAAAAAGGAAGATCAAGTTAGGATTCTAATGTTCTCACATCCAAAACGTAATCCATCCCCTTTTTTAGATACTCTTCAGTTTCCATTTCATCAATTATTATTTATAAATCCATTTTTTATTAATGTTATTTCTTTATTTTTTTTAACTCTACAAATACGTTTTCCGCTCCTATTCTTTATCTATTTATTAATTTATTTATTTATTTATATATCTTGTATGATTTATCTTGGTACGGTTTTATGTATCGATTTTTAAATAAATAAATAAATTAAGGTGTAATTTTTTTTTAACAAATGTAAATAAACTCCCTCCGAGCAGGGTTACTGCTCAGTGGCTACTGAAAAAAAAAAAAAAAAAAAAAATCCGTTTCTTGATTGTTTCGAATGGCAGTTCTGAGCTTGTTATTACGTTGAAAGTATGATGTGATTATTCAAATGAAAGCTTAAGGCCTAAACTTTCATTAACCCCTTAATGCCCAGGTTAGGAATCCAGCTGAAAATATGCTGCCACTCTATTGAAAGTGGTCGGAAGCTGTAGTTCATACTCTTCGGAACAGATAGCGCAGCTAATCATTGACATTTCATGCATTACAATACGCTATAGCACAAAATAAACGAGAGGGTACAAAAACGTACATGTACGGGCGTGGGCATTCGAGGTGGTTTTTTGCAGCCCGGATATATACGGGCGTGGGCGTTAAGGGGTTAAAGCTCAAAATATTTGAAATCCGTTGAGATTATTGAAAGTTATGGAGCAAATCCTCAGAGAGCTCCCTTAAGGACGTCTGTTACTGGTGCAATCACCTTACCACAGATTACTTTCAGCAAGCTCTTTAGCTATCCTTCAGAATTATCAATCAAGAAGCCCGGTCCTTTATCACATCAAAAGCATCAAAAAACAAACAAACAAAAAAACCTGATAAACCTGATTTGATAAAATTGACCTACCTTGACCTTCAACGTTGATTAAATGAGGCTGAAATAATACTTCAGGAGCTTCAAAGCGTTCGCCTCCAATTTTTACGACGCGACCATCAGGTAATGTATATGGCTCCACTAAGACAGTTGTCTCTAAAGCCAGTTTCTTTTCAGTTTCAATATTGTAACCAACATAACATAATTTTTCTTTCATCATGCGAACGGTTTCAAAATCTGCCGAATGATTAAATGCATAGCCTGGGGAAAATAAATTAATTAATATTGTAACCAACGTAAAGCAAATTTTCTTTCATCATGCAAACCATTTCAAAATCTGCCGAAAGATTAAGGGGAGGTTGTAAGCCCTATCTTCAACATGTAAACTAAGCAAACTTTCAGTACACACATCTCAAGACCCCTTGAACAAAGGGACATATTTTTTACTTTAAAAAAAAAAAAAAAAAAAAAAAAAAAAAAGTGCATCTTTCCATGTTGAACAAAGCCAACTAAATGGATTTTTTTTTTTATAAATTAAAAGGACGACGCCCGCACCTTATGGAAATGGGCTCCCGGTAGAATTGGCTGAAATTTTGATATGTTGTAGTCTTCGACCTCCTGATCAAAAGTTCTCACGGGCGCGAAAGATTTCTATGTCAAGTTTTCGAGATACAGAGGGTTGAAGTTCTGGATTTTCCAGGAAAAGTGACGTTTTTACCACTGTGCCTGTCGTTCGTTTTCCCCGATTTTGACAGAAAATGATACTTTTTCTCTATAGAACCGTTGAAAACTCATTCTAGGCCAACTTTTTACCTACCGATGCTCGAGCGGAGGGGTAAGGGAGGCCAGGGTCGAAGGGGGGCTCCGACTAAATGTAGTGTACCAATCGTTCCAATCAGTGTCTTTTTTTTAAACGTTTATTTCATGTGGACGTCACTTCAATCGACGACCGGAGAGCATACTGTGGGGAGAGTTGGAAGGGGCCAATGGGGGCAACCCCCCCGTTAAGCCAAAAAAGGGGAAAGAAAGAGAGATAACAAGAAAAGAGGATCACCGGAGGGCGGAAATCCCTAGTTCGCCTCCTCCGTTCGCAAGGGCTGAATCCCCGCCAATGAAAGAAGGTTTGAAGGGGGATTTAAGGGGGGTCCAAGGGGAGGGGGAGTCCCCCAATCATATATTGCGTTATAATCGTTCCAAACAGCCTATACAATACAGATTTCTTCAGGTATTTCGAGTGTTATCTGATTTAGCTAATCGCTTAAAGCCAACATTTTGGTTCACCTCAACCCTCAAGGATGTGGGAGGGACACCCCCACCCTCCCAACGACGAAAGCTGTAAGCAATACCTGTCAGAAACCATATTTTATAGGCCGTTTGGAACGATTACTACGCGATATTTTGTCGGAACACACCCCCCCCCCCAATTCCTTGACTCCCCACAAGACCCCCTTTTCATAGGTAGATCCAGTTCTCACCAACGGGGGGAGGGGCGAAAATGGGATTTTCGCCTCCCCGTGACCCCTTTTCCTTTTATCTCTTTCTTTTCCCTTTCCTGCCCCTCTTTTTCTATTTTTTTTGCCAAACGGGGGGGGGGGGGGGGAGCTGCCCCCTTGTCCCCTCCAACCCTCCCCACAGCATGCTCTCCGGTCGTCGATTGAAGTGACGTCCACATGAAATAAACGTTTAAAAAAAAGACACTGATTGAAACGATTGGTAAGTACACTACATTTAGTCGGAGCCCCCCTTCGACCCTGGCCTCCCTTACCCCTCCGCTCGAGCATCGGTAGGTAAAAAGTTGGCCTAGAATGAGTTTTCAACGGTTCTATAGAGAAAAAGTATCATTTTCTGTCAAAATCGGGGAAAACGAACGACAGGCACAGTGGTAAAAACGTCACTTTTCCTGGAAAATCCAGAACTTCAACCCTCTGTATCTCGAAAACTTGACATAGAAATCTTTCGCGCCCGTGAGAACTTTTGATCAGGAGGTCGAAGACTACAACATATCAAAATTTCAGCCAATTCTACCGGGAGCCCATTTCCATAAGGTGCGGGCGTCGTCCTTTCAAATTTTAATTTTTTTTTTTAAATTAGTGTTTTGAAACACATTTTTTTTGGCTAATTTTATCTAGAATTCAAATCAAATCCACATATTCGTGCATTTTAAGCTAGTTAACTTCGTTCATCTGATAAAGATGAACATTTTAAAAAAAAAAAAAAACATGAGCTCTCTCGGTGCAAAAGAGCTAGAGTTACGTGTACCAAAAATTGAAAAACATAAATGCGTAGAAGAGCAGTTTAATGTTGGAAAAACTTTAGGAAAAAAAAATTGTTTTCGATAGTTTCTCTCCCTAAAATTCTGCATACCATATTATTACGTATGAAAATGATCCTTGAGACATGCTGAACAAAAAACAACTAAAAATTGCTTGCAACCTCCCCGTAAAGCATAGCCAAAGATTACTTATACTCCAGATATGGCACTAGCTAAAATCTTGTTGAGCGCCTTCATTGCTAAAACACATACACTGGCCCACGGTTTGTTTACGTTTCGGCAAGCGAGAGACGTGCGGGCGGGGTGGGGCCAGTTGACTGGCCCACGACCCCCACCCCGCCCGCACGTCTCTCGCTTGCCGAAACGTAAACAAACCGTGGGCCAGTGTATGTGTTTTAGCTCGGTTTTAGAAATGAAGGCGCTCAACGAAATTTAACATTGGCAAGATAGCTAGTGCCATATCTGGAGTATAAGTAATCTTTGAGCATAGCTTAGAGAAAACATATGCATAAGACCCTCAGGAAAATGAAGGGTTAAATTCATAGGCACCTGTCGGAAATTGAAAAAGTAGTAGAAGTAATAGTAGTAAAGTTCAGCTGCTAAAACACAGTAGAAAATTGAAAAAATAAAAAAGATAAATAAAAAACACTGGAACTGACCTCTCAGCAATAGAAGTTTAATTAAATATTTTGTGATATCTCTGCCAGCAACATCCAAACGCCTTGTCAAATGAGGAAGAGCATACTCTTCATAGACAGGGCAAATATGGGTGACGCCATCTCCAGAGTCTACGACCACTCCGCTTAATAGTCCTTGAGCATACAAAGTTAGCATTGCCTGAATAGCTATGTAAGTTCCGGCAAACTCGTACTTCTCAAACATGATCTGAAAAATTAGTCGGCGGATGAGTCTCTGTTTCTATACCTTTTGACCAGTGGCGGCTCGTACAATTTGGTAACCATGTTTTTTGCCAATGAAACCTACGCAAAAGTACCAAAATCTTGGGGGTGCAATTGCACCTCCGGAGGATCGATTGTTTTACATAGGTTTAAATGGAGAAAACACGTTGTTACCACATTGCACGAGCCGCCACTGCTTTTGACTTCATTCTGTTCTTGTTAAATTGATTTCTTGGCATTTCTTTTCAAAGTTTCTCCATGGTTTGATTGATGGCTAAAATCCTACTTGAGTATTTTCAAAAATTTGTAATCTCTGTGTGAAATTGTTTGCAAAATAAACATAAAATAAAGTCAAAAGTACCTGGTAATGCTACTCAAAGTGTTCTATCGATCAGCAGTTACAAAATTCAGTCGTTTAAACTTCAAATTAAATTTATTTTGCGAATAATTTCTCACAGAGCTTTGACAGTTTCCCTGCAGCTCCATGAAAGCGATTACTTAAGCATTTTTTAGTTTTGGCTATGAATCAAACTGTGGCGAAACTTAACCTAAAGTAGTGGAACCTTCGTATCAAATTGAACATAAGTAAAAGTAGTAACAGCTTAATCAAATTACTGACAAAAGCTTTCATCCTATGATGTTTTTTCCTGGGATAGATATGTACCATTGTACCACCCAAATATTCTGAAAAATAGTTTCAGACCAATAGCAATTAGCACCAGCCCACCAGTGATTGTAACTCATATGCGCCATTCGCGCCTAAGAATTAGTTGATGGCGCCTAAGAAATTGAGTTGACAGTCAAGATTGGCGCCTAACAAAATTTTCGCCGAAAAATGGTTTTTTCCTCCCGTTGATTAAAGTCCACGCTCCTGCACGCTTGGTTTTTTGCTGATATGTTGATTGCGCGCAAAAAATATGACTAGTTTATTATGCGGTCCCGGGTCATTTGCTCTAAAGTATTTGACCTAAACGCTGATTACCTACAGGGTTTTTGTCTAAAAATAGTTGTCCTACACAATTTGATCTGAGTACTTTTTATCTAAACGTTTCTTTGCCTAAAATTGTCAGCCGGCATGTAAGTACGCCTCCTTCTCAAAAAATTGTTGCTATAGAGAGGAAAGAAACTGTAAATAATTTTCATACCTAAACTTTAAGGAAATGAAAATTTTACCCGCGGAATTTTATGCATTTCAAAATTATTAATTCCTCTGTTATTAACAAACTCATATTATGTCATGGTTTCGGTTTCTTTATTTACGGTTTTCGCGGTTTTTGAGGTTTATATTTTGTTTTTTGTTCATTTTTTTACAATTTTTACTTATTGAGGCATTTTGCCTTAAAAATTTAAGGTAAAAGATTTTTGAGGTAAAATGCGTTTTAGGTGAAAATTGGTGGGGCAACAATCATTTGGTAAAAAAAAGTAGGTGATCTGTTTTTAGATAACAAGTTTTAGGGCAAGCGTCTGGGGACCTATTATGCGCACTGTGTCCAAAAAAAAAAAAAAAAAAAAAAATGGTCCCTCAAAAATAACATGGCTGGCCAAAATGGCTCCTAAGACTTAGACCTGAGTTACAATCACTGCTGCCCACATGGATGGACGGAGGAAATTTTCTTCTGAATATTAATGGGACTTTTTCCATACTTACAGTTTACTTTTAAACAATTAAACACAAAATTAATACTAAGAACTACCTTTGTTTAAAAAATCAGGGACTTACTTGTATCATTTTTTCTCTATTTTTGATTGGATTCATCGGAGGTTCTGTCAGTAAAATCTTGCATTCTCTTGGATCTATATTTAACTTTTGCGGTCCAAATGTGTAATCCCAAACATGACACATGTCTTCCCAATCTCTGAAATTATCCATAATTAAAATAAATTAAATTAATGAAAAATTCTAGGCATCATTTCATAATAAAATAATGGACTTTAAGCTATGATTCCTGGACGTTTGTGCTCATCCTTCTAGTTTGAGTCTTTTAAATTTTCCACTTTTGATACGTTGACTGCCAATGAGTTAATCGATATAAACGCTTCTCGGATCCAAGTGTTTTTCTTTAGTTTCTAATGATTGGAAAAAATTAAAGCACCTGGGGAAAAATCTCCTGAGAGAACAGTTCTGTAGTGCATTGCGAGCAGGACTCTATGCCAGCCCCAATAATGCAGCAGTATGCATTAGTGTAAAGCTTGACGGCACAAACTGTATACGTTCCTAATATTTGTACTTTTTGCGTAAATCCATCAATTTTGGTCAAAAACTGTTGCCTTTTTCAGCAGCGTTACGAGGTGTCCACGGTTTGAACTAATCTACCCTAGAGTCACCTAAAGGCACAAAATCAATAATTGAGGACACATCCGAGGAAAGGGCGGATGTTCCATTTAAATAACATCAAACATCAGTCCACAATGGGTCTATTGCAACCTTTTGCTACAGCAATATAGAGTGTTAAATCTTAAGTAAAATCACGTGAAAATTCCATTGGTGGTATCAGAAAGTCATAAAATGCAGTATTAAACTCATAAGAGGCGTTTAACTGAAACCCAAGATGGTGGTAAAATATCGAGCAACCTGTGTGCACGCACCTTGAACATCCATGATGGCCAACGTTGAAAACCTCACAGCATCGGAGGTTATGAGTTTATTTGCGTTGTGATTGGTTGTGATCGGTTGTGATCCGGTGATCGATGTTGTGATTGGTTGTGATCGATGTTGTGCGGTTGGCCATCTTGGATGTTCATGGTGCTTGATATTTTACAGCCATCTTGAATTTCAGTTAAATGCCTCTTGTGAGTTTGTTATTGTATTTTATGACTTTCTGCTGCCACCAATGGACTTTTCACGCGATGTTACATGAAATTGATCACTCTATAGCACTGTAGCAAAAGTTTGCAACAGACCCATTGTATTTGTAACTCCTCAACACTTTGACTGACACATCGGGCTCATGAGCACAGTGCTAAGATGTTCCTGCGGCGCCGTCTGACACTTGACATCCATATATAACAAAATATCCGCACTATGCCATCAAGCATTACACTAAGCCGACAGAAGTCTCTTGGTATTCTAGCTGTACTGAAATAGTTACAGAAAAAGTGAGATAGTGTAATTTGCATTGGATTACAACCAAATCAGAGATCTTTCCTCTTTAGAGACTAAAATGGACAGAAAACCAACCAACCTGACACTTCCATTTTTCATAGGATAATTTATTTCTAACATAGATCTTAGGGTACTAGCTTCATCTCCGACCATTAGATCCTGAAATAAAAGAAAAATGTCAACACATAAAAATTTTCAAGCCAGTAACTGAGCAGAATTTTATATGACATTCATGGAGCGATAAGTCATAACAGTTAAGGTGATTCTTCAGCGTTTAGTGCCGATTTCTGCCACCAGAGTGCTACTGTTCGATTAATGTCAAAATACAGGCGAAAGAAATTTGTATTTGAGAAAACGGAGTGTCAGTTACTAGATAATCATCTTGAGAACGTCTCTGCAAAATATCTCGTCAATAACTTCAGAAATAAGGCTGAAAGTACCAAAAATGGAATACCGCAAATCGATTCTGGTATCGAAATGCCATAGTTCATTTCTTGGTACTTTCAGCCTTATTTTTGAAGTTATTGACAAGATATTTTGTAGAGACGTTCTTCAGATTAGCAGGTTTTGCATAAATTCATCAATTTTAATCAAAAGCTGTCGACTTTGTCAGGAGCACGATGAGGTGTCCACGGTTAGAACTAATCTACCCTGGAGTCACCTAAGGTCACAAAATCAATAATTGTATCTGAAACTCCAAATGACACTCCATTTTCTTAAATATAAATTACTTTCGGCCTGTAATTTGACATTAATCAAACGGTAGCACTCTGGTGGCAGAAATCGGCACTAAGTGCTGAGGAATCACCTTAAAAGTTTAACTTAAAACTTTCTTACCTGAGAGAAATGTTAGTAAGTAAAAACTAAAAAATTAAAAATATGTTCAAAAGCATTCTTGCGTAAACAAAAAAAGTAGCTAGTAAAAAGTCAAATTCGTTAAAAAATTAACATGTCAGGGAACACACACATTATTGAAAAGAGCTAAAGAACAAAGAGTGGGGGGAAAAAAAGATCACGAAAAAAGGACGGACAGGGGGATAATCTAAGAGAAAATGCAAAACTTCAGACCAAAGCTTAACTGCAGCTAGGTCGGAAAGGCGTTGCGGTAGAAAAAAAAAATCTAACACTCCTACAGCTCTATCGAGAGAGGAAAGTCTTTCAATCATTCTACGAGTGTCACACAAGATACTGTGTTTCAAAAATTGCCAAAAATTCAAACTGTCACAGATTATCAAGGAATCTGCTTGATTTGACTACACTATCCGCTCCAGAGTGCCGTTTCATGTATAGTTAATGACATTTTTCAATTCACCGATGATTCCACCAGTTGAGAAAAGATTGCACAGTTCAGTTTAGTGTAAGACTGTAATACCTGAAAATACTCTGATCTGTAATCTTTTCTTAATCGGTGGAAAAGCCGTTAATTAATTTAAATAACTGCAAGTTTTTCAAAGTCATCGACGACTCCACTGATTGAGAAAAGATTACAGATGCAAGCATATTCGTGCATTACATACACTGAACTGAACTGTGTTTATCTTTTCTCAACCAGTGGAATCATCGGCGAATTGAAAAATACCATTACTCACTCGCAAAACAGCAGCTCTGGTATCCAGGCACAGACCGGGTTGTATAGTCCAAGCTGTAGCTAAAGCTAGAAGACAGTGGACTATCCACACACTCTCACAGCTGCATTCTCAACAAAATGGTCAATTATTGGCAACACTGAGCCCACCTTAGTCTTTATGGCGCGATAGAAAACTGTTGACCGTAGGCAAACATGGACAGCATACATTAAAATCTGTCTTCTTGATAAAATGTCTTTGCATCCACATTGCAAATTTAAGCTTCAATTTTAAAGCACTGAGGACACTGAGTGTTCATTAAAACATCTCATGATCTTTTCGCAAGTTAAGCCAGCATGCAAGGAGGTACTTTGTGTCAAACAGAGCTGCCGTTTTGCGTGTAATTAATGACATTTTTCAGTTCACCAATGATTCCACTGGTTGAGGAAAGATTAAATGATTCGGTTCAGTTTAAAACTGTAATGCATGAAAGTTCTCGCATCTGTAATCTTTTCTCAACCAGTGGAGTCGTCGATGACTTTAAAAAACTTGCGGATATTTCAATAATTCAACGGCAATGGCACCAATTGAAAAAAGATTACAGATCAAAATATTTTTGTGCAGCAAAATCATACACTGAACTGAGCTGTGTAATCTTTTCTCAACCGGTAGAATCATTGGTGAATAGAAAAATGCCATTAATTTTACACAAAGCAGCAGCTCTGGTGTCAAAGCCACATTAAACCCTACAGAATTACGCTTTTCTTGGTGGTTGGATTTTCAAGGTTCGAAACCTTCTTCCAGTGTACCTGATTTAATTTTCAGACTGAACGTTTCAACATTACAATATCAACTCACTTAGATCCTCCGTCAGGTTTAGAACGGTGCGTAAATAGAAGAATACCATTGGTAGTTAATAAAATATTTTTTAACGACAAGAATGAGCGTAACTACAAGAGCCAACTTGTGAAGAAAATAATGGATATAGATAAGAAAAAAAAGAGAAAAAAATGTAAATAAAAAGGGCAGAAAGTGCCTAACAAGCCTACTATGGGGATGCTACTTGGGATTCAAGTTTGGAGGGATCATGAATAAATGTCTGTTTACAAAAACGCCAAAAACTTACGGGCAATTCCTATTATGGCGATTGCAAATAACAAATAAGGAAAAAAGACCAGTGAGTTAATAAAATGACACCCAAACTGAGGATGTAGAAAATAATTAAAAGCTAAACAAAATAGGTACATTTTTCCCAGAATAAAAGGGACTTACACATCTTTCTGCTCAAAAATTGGAACAATACAAAATTACTCTCTGAATTCTTTACATGCTTCTTTATATATAAATATTAAAAATACTTAGGCGGATGAAACTTTTTCCTAAAAATGAAAACAATTTTAAAAATTCTTATTTTTTTAAAATTTCTTATTTTCATCGTCAGTCTCAAGATTACCAGTTGTCCTTTACCAGGTTAATCTTCACTGTCTACCATAAATCTGCCACCTAGGTTTTGCACTGATACCTGTAGTTTTATATAGTTTTGCATTTCTCCAAATATTATCCATGCTTTTCCGCAGCATTTGCCTCCTTTTTACTACCTAATCAACTGACCTCTCTCATTTTTTGGCAGTTCTTCTTACATTCTTCAAAATATTTTTCTTAAAACCCATGAATGCCCATGAGGTCATTAATGACCTACTTGCTGTTTTTTTGGGGCCAAATTTCAGTAAAGTTAGGCCAATTTTACACAAAAACCAATTTTGGGATTTTTTAGCATGTATCATTTTGCTTGACCAAAAAATTTCACATTTTTTACTTTTCTTACTCCATTATGATGTTTTTTGAGTAAAACACCTTAAAATTTCAAATAATGTTGGGCATATATGGGTTAAAGGAGCTCTTTTCATTCACAAGAAAATATAATTTCCTCATGCACAACAAATACTGAAACTGTCTGGTTGAGCAACTATTGTGAATACGTATAGAAAAAATCATCACCATTTTATTGCAAAAGCTCACATTGAATGAGAACATTTTACATATCTAAGGCTCAGTATTACGATCTCTGGTTAGGTGATAGTTTGGCGGGGGTTGGAGCTCTAACCTCAGGTATAAGAGAAGTGGCGTTTTATGACCCTCTTGTTTTGTTCTGGTTGGGGGATGAGCCTCTTTTGTTCTCACCCTTAAACCAGTGGTTTGGCTGCCCACCGGATTGCACTGTGGTTGAGTCAAACTATTGGTTTGGACAAACCGAGGTTTGTAATACCGGGCCTAAGGCTAGAGAATATGAGAAGTGCCATAGTTTATCAAAGAAGGATGCTCTCTCTGAAAGTAATGAATGTCCTCTTTCCTACCATGAAAAATTCTTGTGTCTTTTTTTTAGGTTAAGAGGATCTTGTAACCCTTATTACCATTTGCTTACACACACAAACAGCTCAAAGTCAAAATATTCTGTTTTTTAGTCCTTTACAAAAAAATGTTAGTGATTTGAACGCAGAAGTTATGACATCACACACATTAATAAGACACAAGAAGTAATAAAGAAAGATGCCCACACAGAAAAAAAAAAGATAAACTGTTCTTACAAAACTTTGAAAAACCTTACTTTCACGATATGACCCTGCAATAAAATAAACATTATTTTGTTAAATTGTGCCATAGGTGCTTGTAAACCTACAAATGGAGAATTTTGATGAGAAAAGTAGCTTTGATTCAGTCCAGTATGCAATACAGCGCAACATTGAGTGGATGATTCTTGACGGATTGATTTAAACTCTTTGTTGACCAACTGTTCCCCGGTACCAATTTTTGAGTTTTTTTACAAATCAGCACTGATCAGGGTTCTACAATCATTGCATACAAGCTACTCGTATACTTTCGAATGGGGGGGGGGGGGGGTGAGATTTTTCTCCCATCTTATACTCTGCAAAAGGAGGGAATAAAATATTTATTGGGGAAAGAGAGATCATAATCTATGATCTCCGCGAGAATTTTCTCAGAAATAGGCAGATGAGATTGGCCATCACCAAACCTAGTTAAATAGTTTTGTATAATTTATTAATGGACTTCGAAAGGTGCATTTCCACACTGGCGGATCCAGGATTTAGTCCTCCTCCCTTTTTCCCCATTTAAACGCATCTGTTAGAAAAGGACAGATCCGAGGCAGCCACCTGATTATACCCCCTTCCCCATCTTCTATCCTTTTCTAACGCATGCATTCTAATGGGAAAAGAGAGAGAGAGAGAAAGACAATTTCTTGGATTCGCAATTGCAATTCAACAGAGATCAATCTTCAGTTGCCTTCACAAATTTATGGCTGTAGTGCTGTAGGTTGATTAGTTAGAGAAATCTAAGATCCTGTCTAATCGGACATAGAAAATTTACAGTAGAGTAAATAAAATGAAGGATGAGATTGATAATAATACTGAGAAGATTCTAAAACCTTGAAAATGAGATAAAATACTTAAATACCTTCACTTCAATGTCTCCAATTTTATTTACTGCTCGGATAATAGGTCGACCAACCATAGATGGAAAAATGTGAGCAGGAAAATTTGAACCGGCCAGCCCACATTTGACAAACTGAAAACAAAGAACATGCATTAGAATAGCGAGGACTGGAAATATTTTCAAAGCTAGGTTTTCAACTCTACTCGAGGTTTGACAAGGTTGACTATCATTTCCTCAACATTCTAGTAGCACAGATGAACCTCGCTGATGTGTAGTTCCACTGATATTGGTTACTTGTTCAGAGTTTCCCCGCGTTATCTTCAGATTTGATTTACCTGCTCATATTCTAGCTCTAGTAAATAACAGTTGCTACAGTGTGTAACTAGTAAAAACCCAAGATGTATAATTAATACCGGGTCAGTCCAGTTTAGGAGCAAGTAAACGGGACTAACGCGTTCTGTTCAACGTGTTTCCCCCGTCTTCTGCACATCGCTTCTTTCCCGGCATGCGGTTCACACGGGGGAATCAACAGCTGTTATGCAGAATACCACAGTGAATCCACACTTAGAGAGCTAATGCTGGTAGGTATAGACCGCCTACTGGACTGACCTGATATTAATAGATTTTGGTTAAAACAAAAGCCAAAAAGCTGCCAACTAACGAAAGGGATTCTATTTCATGGTGGTAATAGGGGTTCTGCATTTGTGCCATGGACAGTAATGGGTCCTAGTGTACCCCTCTTTGGATGAAGGTCTCTCTTAGACTAGAAAAGAGCACAATAAACACTGTGCAGACGAGCATGGTATGAAATTAGCCTCTTGGCTTTCATAATAAGAGAGCCCCCCAGAGGTTTCCGCCAGAACGGGCCTTGGTGTTACAACTACATTGAACAAGAAACATGGTTACTTAAGAGTTCTAATAATGATGAAAGAGGCTAGAAGTTGAAAAGAAGAAGGAACACATTTATATTCCATGATAAAGGCGGTGAATTCTAAGGAAAATAAGTTATTGAGTTGCGTTGGTTGAGTGAGGGGGTTGGTGACTCATACCAATTCCAAGATAAACTAGGGAAAATAATTAAAACAAGTTCAAACATACTCCAGTTCCATTATCACAAACGATTACTTTTCTCCCCTGACTATCCATTTTGGATCATGAAGAAATATTAACACAATAAAAATATGAGACACATGAACCGGGATGCCACTGACAGTGAACACTCCCAAACATAAATACAATACACCTGAACTTGCAAAAAATACTAAACTTTCCAAACTTAGATAAATCTCACTGTCTGAACGTTTTTAGAACGGCGAGTAAACACAAACAGATACCGCCAAGGCGGTAACAGCTTGGTGTGAGGTTATAGCACTCGCCGCGCCGCGCCGCGCGCCGTATGTAGTAGTGGGAGCTCAAGTCTGCTCGTAAGTCTATTTTTCTATTCCAAATAACATAAGCGATGCCCTGGAATAGCAGAGAGGAAGTTTTGAGAGCACTTCGCCTAGTAGGCGTAAGGAAATCCCACGACAAGGACAGGTATGCTCGTACGTACATTTTGCATTCAAAGTAACACTGAAAATCTCTTGAAAGAGTTGAGGGGAAGTTTTGAGAACTCTCTGTCCTCTGTCATATTGGCGTTAGGAAGGTGATCAACAGGTATGCTCGCAAGTCTATGTGTCAATTCAAAATAACATTATCGTTGTCCCGGAAGAGCAGATGGGACGTATTGAGAGCCTTTTGCCAAGAAGGCGTTACGAAGTCTCCGATCCTGAAGTCATCTTGGGAGCTTCCTTTAAGTTTCTTCCACTTATATATGTATGGCAAAGGGTTCTTAAAACATCCCATCTGCTCTTCCGGGGTATCGCCTATGTTATTTTGAATGGGAAAACAAACTTACGAGCAAACCGGTTAAACATGAAGGCTTGCGGACGCCTACAAGGCAAAGGGCTCTCAAAACCTCCCATCTGCTCCACTGCTCTTCCGGGGCACCGTCAATGTTATTTTAAATGGAAAAGCAGGCTTACGAGCAGACCTGGTCAACTCGGGGGCTTCTTACCGCTTACTTGATAGAGGGTTCTCAAAAAAGACCCATCTGGATCTGCTCTTCCGGGGCATATATCGCCGACGTTATTTTTAGTGGCAAATTAGACTTACGAGCTGACCGGTTCAACACGAGAGCTGCTTCGCTAACATATATAGCAAAGGGCTCTCAAAACATCGCTCTTCTGCTTCTCCGGGGAATCTTCAATGTTATTTTTAAAATGTAAACAGACTTACGAGCAGACCGATGATCATCTTTTTTTTCCGTTTTTTTTCTTTTTTTTTTTTCTATCGCTTCTCATATGTTTGCAAGATCAATGATGTCCATCTTTCTCATATTACAATCCAGGCAAATTTTGGGAGAAAACACGGGTTTTGCTCCATGACTTCCACATCACAACATGGCCAAATGGCTACGCGTTTCTTGTTTCGAAAATTTTCTGGGGGGGGATAAGGGGCTTCCCCCCATTTCTGCCTATATGTACGCTCCATCTAACGTCTTTTGGAGGACTATCAAGCCGAACATAATTTGGTCCCTGGGCCGTAACAGTGTTGCCAGGTTTGGACGGGGTGGAATAGCCACGCGTGGACAGTTTTCGAGTTGGTTACTAGCTACGCTGTGGATAGGGATGGAGCATCGAACGGCGCAGGAGCGGAAGCGTGGCTAAATTCTCATCAAAATAGTCCACGTGTGGACGAATCTAGCCACTATTGGCAACTCTGGGCCGTAACCACAGCACTTCTTGGAGCCTCGGCCGATGAGTTGCCTGGGCCGCGGTCCCCTCTTCAATTGGATAAGGTGAGTTGGAGTGTGGGATGCTTATCTCTAACACATAATAAATTAAATAAATAGAAATCGTCGGGGGCTCGGGAACCTTCCAAGCCTCGGGGGCATTGCCCCGCCTCCCTTGTTGTATACTTAGTTTCGGTCTTGGCAATACACAACCTTTTCTCTCATCTATGCTTAAACCCTTGCTTACACCATGGTGTTCCATCGATAAAATTAAATCCAGTCCGTAAACGAGCAATTTCTTTTTCCGATTAATAATTTGGAGGAACTGAATTGTGAAGTACTAATAAATAACACATTTATTAAGTAGTGCAACAGCCGCCTAGTAATCATCGCGCGCGCCTTCAATTCAAACTTAGCAAATGGTCTAATCAGTGACCCTTCCCTTTACTGAAGACCCTTCAAACACGAAGTCTAAAATTTGGCACGAAACGCTTTCAAGGGACTTTTTCCGCTGGAGCACAACTAAACGAAAGTGAATTTCAGCTTGTACAGATTTGGGCAAGTTCGAATTTTAGTAATCACGAATCTGGAGAAAAATATGAAAAATTGACTTGTCAAGTGAATTTTAGAACGTTTCATTGATCAGTCGGAACCTCAGTTTTCGACGATGTAATGGTGTCGATAAATGTGAAGCGCCAGTGCCTAGCCTCCAGAAATGCACAACACAAATGGGACGACGACTCGCCTGAAGATTACTTTTCCCTCGCCCCTCGGAAAGTAGTTCGCTCAGCCTATTGTCATTTACGGTTTTTCATCGCGTTGTCAGTGATTAGTAGTTATTATTATCATGACAATTTTTCGTAAATTCAGAATTTTTCGTATTCAAGGAAGCTTTCAAAGTTTTTGAATTGTTCGTAACTAATCGATTACGTCAGCTGGCAGTGTATCCTTGCGCAATTCATTTGCTTTCAAGGTAAATTCTAGCTTGGAAGCAAGATTCTAGTTGAAATTTTTTTCAATCGTTTCTTTTAGACTCACAATCATTTAATTTCTGCTGGTTCGTGTATTTTTGAGAGTGTTTGCGTTGTTTTGACGTTTTGTTTCATTTTCTGTAACCCGTGTGTGTTTCCCAATTTGCCAAAATTCCGGTCCCTACAAGAAAACGAGAGGGCGCCTACTCCGGCAGATTCGAGGAGGGCAAAATGAATAATGCAAAAAAGAAAAACCGTGCTAACGCAGGAAGGTACGTCTAAATTCAAACTTGCAAAATTCCTTCCATTCAAGGTGTAATTATTGTAACTAGTGATGGATGTCTGTCCGTCTCCTAAATTAGGTTATTGACCTTTATTGCAGAAATGGTTGGTCAAGGTCCTTTGTCATGTCTGAAAATTAATTTCCCAATTTCAGGTAACTTTTTAATGCATACCTTCCCTCTATAAACTAATCTGCAACTCATATTCATCTCATACTTCAAGAAGAACTCGAACTCCTCTCAACTGTGAGGATGCACTTTGAGGTTCATGAACTTTGCTTTGTACTGTATTCAACTTTTCATTGAATTCCCAACCAATGCATTTTCCTGCACTCTTTGTCTGCCACTCTACACTGTGTACAGAATTCTTTGAATTGAGTATCACTCAAATCTTTTGACAACACATTATTATCCTGAGTCAGTCTTACTGCACCATAGTAATTGTCTTAATTGTCATCATCAGATTTTTCCTTGCTCTGAACCACTCTGAACATGTGAATTGAAGGAGGCCTATTTTATGCTGCACTGTGTTGTCTTCCCCATCCCAACTGTATGTAATGTAGGAGTGTTCTCATTAACCATAATCCAAGGCTGCTGTATTGTTGCACTTAGTGCAGGTTTGAAATCAAGGACAGTTGTTGAAGTATTTGTAACGCTATTGATTGCTTAAATGATAAGAATATTACTTCTGACCCTGTTTAGCCTTGTTTTTAATACTAAAATAAGAATTTCCTTGTATGTATACTGAATGGTGCCTACTGCCTATACTGATTTCCATCCACTTTAGCGCTTGCTGCTTAAGCTTTGTCAAAGGATTGAATTCCCGCTCGACCCATTTCACGATAACATCTATTTTCAGATCACCTGATGTGCTGTTATTTTACTGCTTGTCTTAATTTCAATTGTGAATCGTGGAAAGTATAAGTAGCAATTATATGGAGCGATCAAATTTGGGACTAATGAAGATGTACCAGTGATTTATACTACCATTTAACATGACTGAACCACTGGCTATGACTCTACTCCTAGGACCGGACTGTTTATTTACTCTTTAGATGATTGTCAACACGACTTTGTCGAAAATTCAGCATTTTTACTGTGCGGCCTAGTTCTTTACCTTTGCTTTTAGAAGTTCACCTTCCACAAAATTTCTCAAGTTAATTTAATTAATTTAATTTTTTATCTCAGCGCGTTCAAAATTTAGAAACAAAACAACTACATACACAATAACATTACAGCAAAATAATAATAAATAAACTTTGCTTGGAATTAATCATCAATCATTGCATAGGGCATATTAGTTGCATCACTGCATTTTCTATACCCTGATTTCCCTAAAGTTACAGATACACTGTTGTAGGTTCTGATCCCGGAAGATTACTTGCTGTGCCAGCAGGTTTTATTCATCCCTTGAGCTCTTTTATTTTTCTATTGTTGTGATGAAATTGTTTGAATTTGTTTTTGTTGATGAAAATCTAGAGTGTCAGATCGTTTTTTTTTTTTTTTTTTTCATCTAATTCTGATTCAGAATGGATTGCGGACAAAACCTCTTTGTTTACATGCGAGCAGGGAAGCCTCTGTTCATGAAATATGCGTACAGCTAGGGGGGTAATATATCTGCGTGTTAGCCCCAGAATCAATCTACTGAGCAAGTAAACAAAGAGCTGTCATCAGCAATCTCTCCTGAAACAACCTGCTCTAGAGCTTATGTATTCTGAGTATCAGGTTCTGACTATTAGCGGTGGCTGCTTCCTAACTCCATCGAAATACATTGGTGAGTAGTTGATGTAGGCAAAGAAAGTCATTACTCTGTGCCAACCAACCGCTCATCGATGTATTTTGATGCAGTTTGGAAGTAGGCACCGCTACTTGTCAGAACAGCGAGCCCCCAGTCCCTCCCGGGCCCTCTCCCTTTGCCAGTTTAATCCTAGAGCAGGACCATTTTGAGTATCCTGTTCTGACAATAAAGATAGGACAAAAGAGAGATAGTGTGATTTGCCAGACAGTCCAGGGGTGGAAAATGTGCCCCATCTAGCAATCCACAAATCGCTTGAAAGTGAAGAAATTTGCCCATAGTTTTTTTTCTTACATTTTTTTTTATCATGATAAGTTAATATTTGTTGGAAAATGGCTCCAAAAATTCGAACAAATCAGTATTTTTGCTTACATACGGTATTAAAATAATGAAACAAGGACAAGAAAAGGTAATCATTTCAAATTCTTTTGAGAAGAAAGTCCCAGATCTCGTGAATTTTCTGACGTTTAAGAACATTTTGCACCCCTGCGAGACGTAATCCGTTACGGGAAAAATTGAGAGCACACATGAAGGAAGAGCATTTTAGGTCTTTTTTTTTTCTCGCAACTCTCTGTGCCTCTGTGAAACTACACTCTTTTTGCTTTTCTTTGTTTTTTGCCACTGTGAACACAAAAAATCTCAAAAGAAAAAGAAAAAATAGTGGGAAAAAATCATCACATATGATAAGGGAGGCACAAAAGCGTGGAAGTCTAAGCTTGGAATATTCCGCACCTCTGCGGTGGGGACTCATCCATCATTCCATGGGCGTATACAGGAATTTATCGGTCTCTCTCTTTGACTTTTTAAACACATGTGTTCAGAAAGGATAACAAAGTGGGGGGGCATCATGTGTGGGCTGCTTCACCAGCAATCAATTTTTTTTACATACATTCAAATGGAGGGATAACATTGTTGCTGAATTGCACGAGCCGCCGCTGGTTTTGAATATTGATAGTGATAGTTTTTGTGATTTGAGATCTTTTACCCAATTCAAATTTACTTTAAAACCTAATTTTCTGGAAAAATTCAACTCTACCATTCTCAAAAAAAAACATGATTCACACACTAAAAATAGTCTCAATTGTTTTGACCTCATTATTTTCGTCATTGTAAAAACCATCGATAGTATTACTGAAACAGTTCTAATAGTCAAATACTCCATGTTGGTTTGTTTTTTGTTTTTTTTTCAGTGTTTTTTTTACAATTTTGATAAGAGGCAGTTAGTAAAATAAAATATTTATTTGTCTGCACCCATCACTTTTAGATCCGCAAGAATAATCAGACAGTGATGAAAGGTGGGTACAGGAAAACCAATATTTTATTTTACATATTGCTTCAAATCAAAGTCAAAAACAACCACTGAGTTTCTGAGAGTCTGATACATAAAATGCTGCTATTGAATTTATTCTAAAATCATGAACTATGGAGGAAATAGGAAAACTTATTTATAAGAAAAACATGCCCTTTGGGCTGAGCGTTAGAAACAATTTACGAATTTAATTATAGATCACGCAGCTGTGTAAAATGGTGTCTTTTTTTCAAAAAGTCAAGATAGGATCCCTTAGTGTTCGGTATAAAATCTTAGAATATGAACAGTTACATACACTTATTTTCATTCCTTTCATCACAAAATCCATTTTAGCAAGGGATCTTTTACTTATGACTGCACTGTGTAACTATGGACAGGTTCGTGCTCCCTGAACAAAGAAACAAGAGGAAGTGAAGATTTGCTTGAGCAATCGATCAATACGAATATCTCGTGCAAGGTTTTGCGATAGGCAAATGGACAAATCAATGCCGAAGTAAAATGCTACGAAAATAAAATTGAGACCACTTGAAAGGTCTACATTCTACAACTCACTCCTTGCAGAGGAAGTCGTAGCTAAAGGTTCAATGAACCATCTATGTACGAATGCACTACATACGTTTAGCTTCCGAAACAAAAGAACAGTACTATCGAACGCAAATGTTTTGGCAGTCAAGAATTCATGATAAGATGCAAATCCTCCTTTAATTGAAGCAACCCTGAGTGCTTCGTGTGTATTCTTGTCAGTCAAAACTTTTAAGAGAAGAAAGAAAAGGGGAGGAAGGGTCACAGGGGCAAAAATCCCATGTTCCCCCCCTCCCGTTCGCAAAGGCTCGATCCGCCAATGAGGTGATGCTGAGCAAAAGAACTGTTGCTCAGCAGGGGTGAGGTGCCCCAAAAATTTACATCGTTAAAGTCTTGTTATACTTCATTTAAAAAAAAAAAAAAAAAAAAAAAAAACCCGTTGAAAGCTTTCAAATGAGCTAAAATTGAGCTCTGTGGGCGCAATAGGACCAGAGATACTAGCTTTCAAGGTTAGAAGGGCCCCGAAAAAGGGCAATCAGTGACTTTTGGCCCCCCTAACTCAGGTCCTATACATGCTAGAGTGCTGAAACTTTGCCAATTTTTAGTTTTAACTAGTCTCACATGAATTATCCTTATCAGCTTTGAGAAAATGACAAAATTAAGATAGGAATCTCCCATTATTACTGCCCTATGCCACCATTACGCTCGCACAAATTGAAGTATTCATTGAGTCTAGGTGTTTCAACAGACTCTTTCCACTCCTCCAGGATCCTTTAGGAATGCTATTGACTGCCTCTTTATTTTATCTTCAGAAATGCTGACAATATAAATGTAGAATTAAAATGTAAAGACTTGAGAAATTTGGTTTTGAACTATGTTCAAAAAAATTGAAAGATAGGGATTTATTGTTAGCACTGGAATTGACAGCAGAGCATGGCAAAAATGATTCATTGAATAATGCAGTCAGTTTGGTAATTTTGAGAAGGATCTGATGAATGAGATGTGGTCGAGGTATTTTACCTGAATCTGACCCCTTCTGGACAGAATTTTTTGCTAAATTATTCTGTAAAATCAGTTGTGTAAGTTTCACCCCTGATATGAAAGATTCAGTGGCAGGATATTTGAATGCAGTCTAGACCATTTTGTTGGTTTTTTTGTACTTTCAGGATATGTAGAGGTTTTTACACTTATCTGAAGCGGTATTGCATTGAAATGTAAAAAAGCGATGGTATCTCGACTAAAAAAACATATGACTAGACTGCGTATTGTGTTGGCATACTTCCCATTATAACCTTTTTTATTTTTTTTTTTTTGCGGATTTTTCAGCCATTTAGTTTTTAATGTGTCTGTCGCGCACTTTTGCTATGAAGCCAGAAATAACAGGTTCTAAAGTAAAATGTTACAAGAAAACTGATGGGAACAACACAAACTGATAATTTTACTGCTGTGATTGAGGAAAAGTAATAATTAAATGAGGCTCGCTGCGAAACTATTTTGAAAATGACAGTGATAGCTGGAAACTTGCTGACATCATAGTATAGGTCCAGCGGAGCGGTCCAACCAAAATCAAATCACTACTGTCAGCTACATAACTTTGCGAGTATAAATACGTCAGTATAAATACGTCAAAAGCCATCATTGGCATCAATAATTAGACAAGAAGCATGGATAGCCACTTACACAGTTATTTAAAGGGGCTTATGTCAAAAGAGTTAAGACACATATTGTTTAGCAGTGATTTGATTTCAGTTGGACCGCTCGCCGGACCTGTACTATGATGTCATCGAGTTTCGCGCCAAAACGAAACCTTTTCAAATTGCTCACAATTTTTGTAACTTCGGAAGCGTTTCAGTTCACTGTCCCATGTTCAAGAAATATTATAAAAAATGCTATGATTTCCTCTCATCAAGGACTTCAGATGAAAAAAAGGTGCACAACAGATCCATTGTTTTAATAGTAAGCCAAAGGCAGAATCGACAAGCTTTAGGCAGTCATTGAGTCATCAAATGGTCTAAAGTGAGGGTAAAAACTGAAGGAGAAGTAGCAGAGAACCCGAGCTTCTATTGATTTTGGAACATACTGTAAAGAGAGCTGTTTTCACAGCCTATAGTTTCAGAGGGCCCTCATTGTTTGCAATGTAAGTGCAAACGAGCAACTTTTAGAAGAAAAAGTCAGGGGCATCTTTCATTGAGTGTTAAGGAAAATCTGAACACTTTGGCTTTTAAGAGGCTGTTCAGTTGTTCAATTCTGCCGTAAAATAGCCCTGAAGAGCCATTGCTGTTCTCCATTTTTTTCAGGTATACACCGATCACCGACTCAGGGCGCAACTTAAATTAGGCTCTCGCTAATTTTTTGCTTAACGCCGTTGAATAAATTATTCTTGAGTAAAATCCAGTAAAAATTATAATGAGCACATTAACCCTTTAAGTCCGGCATTATTGCAAACCCTTCCTACTCATTCTTTATCAATCTCAAAAAATAGAATGAATTGTTCTCTTTTAGTCTGATGTGCACAGTGATTTTTTTGAAAAATACATTTAAAACCATGTTAATGGTACAAATTTGTACTGTCAGGATACAAAGGGTTAACGAATTACAAACTTTACTCTCAGACTCACAAAATGACTATAAAGTGGTGTAATGGTATAGCAATGCAGTCATCATCAGAGATTCCTCTCTAAGTTGAGGCTTTCCTCTGTGTGTCTTTCAAAGAGAGTGACAAATAAGACAGGAATCCCCCATGACAACTGTGTAGCTCCACATCAGAGATTCCTCTCTAAGTTGAGGCTTTCCTCTGTGTGTCTTTCAAAGAGAGTGACAAATAAGACAGGAATCCCCCATGACAACTGTGTAGCTCCACATCAGAGATTCCTCTCTAAGTTAAGGCTTTCCTCTGTGTGTCTTTCAAAGAGAGTGACAAATAAGACAGGAATCCCCCATGACAACTGTGTAGCTCCACATCAGAGATTCCTCTCTAAGTTAAGGCTTTCCTCTGTGTATCTTTCAAAGAGAGTGACAAATAAGACAGGAATCCCCCATGACAACTGTGTAGCTCCACATCAGAGATTCCTCTCTAAGTTGAGGCTTTCCTCTGTGTGTCTTTCAAAGAGAGTGACAAATAAGACAGGAATCCCCCATGACAACTGTGTAGCTCCGCCATTTAATAGCGATTAAGGCAGAGCTATGAAGGTATCATAGGAGGTTCCTGTCTTCATTTGTCTCTCACTCTATAGAAACACGCAGAGGAAAGTCTCAAATTAGATAGGAGTCCCCCATGGTACCTGCATGGCTCTGCCATTACGCCTTAAACTTCAAAGTCATTTTGTGCGTCTGTGAGTAAATTTTGTAGTGTTTTAGTATGCTCATCGTCATTTTTCTGGTTTTTATGCAAGAATTAACTAATCCATAGCTTATAGCTAAAGTTAGCTAGAGCCCAACTGCCACTACTATAGTACTTAACCCTTTAATGGCCAGGTTATTTTAAAAAAGAACGTCTTTTCTCCGCTTATACAAGGAAGGTAGTTAACTGTTCATACTTGGTTGAGTTGGAATTGCCTGTACCACGAATTGAAGGCTTCCGATGAGACCTCGTCTTGTCGTGTTTTCATCTATATTTATGTTTATTCGGAATGGGGACTGAAACAATTTGTACGACTAGAGGATAAAAACGAGTATACTCTGGTTTGGTCCATAAGAGGTTAATCTTTAATCAATGGCAATGCGTCCAGTCCAGCAAACAGTCCATTTATAGCCCTTGAAAGATAAAACGTTTGGGTGTGCAGTGAACGCGCTTGAATTCAATCTGTTGAGTTTTTAATAAGTTTTTAACAACACATTCATCTGGAGCGACATTTTTTAAGGGGAAAAGATGAGAAAAAGTCTACTGAAATCCTTCTCTGGAAACCCTCCATGTTGGTAAAGAGGTTTCCTACCCATTAGACTGTGTGTTGAGATTAACGTATGGCCTCGTTGATTTAAATGGAAGGTATGAAATGTGGCCAAATTGAACGCTTCACCACCGGTCAACTGGGATTACCAGATGGTGTTCCTAGTACTCATTGATTTGTTATTTTATATAGATTTTTGAACTCGCATCGCCTTTTACTTGTCCACCCTTTTTATCAGACATTTTTTTTTTTTTTTTTTACCATTTTACAGATCACCCAGATCATTTGGTCCGGACAAACCTTTAGCAGTGGAAGGAATTTATAACAATGCACTCTTTATGCATGCCTTAGCGAACCAGATCGGAAATACAATTAGAGTAAGTGATCAGCTTATTTGAATCCATTTTCTGCATTCCACCAATTCTTTTGATTTATATCTATGAAAAGTCTGCCATTTAATGCTAATTCTCCCCCCCCCCCCAAAGCTCAGAAACAATAACACACAGGATTTCCAACTATGATTCCAACTTCAACCATCATCCTTGGTACTCATGTCTGTTACTGTTTCATTTTGATAATTTTTCATCACAAATATTGGTATCTGTACCTTCCACAACCTATTGTGAGGAATTGAGGATATTGAGACGTAAGAATTTGAACAGACGCCGTCGGTGTTTACTGTTTATTTGCTTATGAAGTTAGCTGTGATGGCGGTCGGCCATGATTATTTGAACGTGCCGCGCTAAGCCCGCGAAATATCGTTTACGCGGTAGAAAGATAAAAGAGGTGAATATTGTCTAGTGTTGCAATAGGTGAGTGAATTAGTGAATTTTTGTGTTTTGTTATTTTTACGGCTATTTACATTTGAATTGATACTTTAAAAAGGTTCCAGACAAAGTGTGCAACAACCCATTGTATCAAGATTACCTTTTTTCGTGTTACAAAGATTATTCTGCCTAATATTTGTACTAACTTCTCTAAAACTCCTTCCTTCTTGTGTGAATTATGTCTTGATTGTCTTGTTTTGATGTTGCAGGTAGAAACTCAGAATGGAATAACATTCGAAGGCATTTTCAAAGCTTACTCCAGTAATTTTGAAGTTGCCCTAGGTATGACTCATAAAGTGGATCCTTCAAATCCGTCGAACATTAATGTTGATGAAGTCAAAGAAGTTCTAATTTTTAAACCTCAAGAAATTGTTTGTATTACAGCTACAGATGTAGATTTGGAATACGCTACTAGAGGTATGCTTTCAATGCTATTCCTATTGTGTGGTTCTTTCTAATTTTCTTTTTTCTTCAATGAATTTTTCTTGTGATGATGTGACCCTGAAGCTCTCACAGTGTGTCACTCTGGCCCAATCAATTTTTTTTTTTTTTTTTTTTTTTTTAATTTTTGATGTAATGTTGGCAAATTAAATAATGTCAGTTGACTCCTTAAATTTAAACTTAGGTAGGCCACCCACAATGTTTAAATTCATTGTGATATGTATTGCAGGTTGCCTACCTGAACGAAAATCCAAGGCGTCAACTGACATTATTTCATTTGTTGACAGTACCTGTGTCCCTGACAGAGGCCTGTTAAAAAAAAAAAAAGAAATAAAGAAATAAGTCAATCAAATAAATTGATAAATGAATGAGGAAAGGTTGGTTGTGAAAGAACGGAGTAAGATGCAGTTGAAAGGAGACAGGTGTTGAGATGCAAGGATAAAGATACAAGATACAGTGTCGAAGATTTTCTCCAAATAACAGAAAAGGTGATGGGTTGGTTCAAAACTGGGACTATACCCTTCTAGGATTGCTTTTTAAAAAAAAACTATGATTTCGATACATGAATCGATTTGCAATATTCCATTTTTTGGTACTTTCAGCCTCATTTTGAAGTTATTGACGAGATCTTTTGCAGAGACGTTCTTTTGATGATTATCTAGTAACTGACGCTCCTTTTTTATAAATATAAAATTTCTTTTGGTCTGTAATTTGACATTAATCGAACAGCAGCGCTCTGGTGGCAGAAATAGGCACTAAAAGGTGAAGAATCACCTTAGGCCCGGTATTACGACCTCTGGTTAAGTGATAGTTTGGCAGTGGTTAGAGCTCTAACCTCAGGTAGACGAGGAGTGGCGAATTACGACCTCTTAATTGTTTTGTTCTGGTTAGGGGTCGAGGCTCTTTTTTTCTCACCCTTCAACCAGTAGTTTGGCTGCCCACCGGATTGCCTTCTGGTTGAGTCTAACTATTGGTTTGGACAAACCAAGAATCGTAATACCCGGGCCCCTTTAAAAGGCCATGGTCCAAAATTTTAGATCCATTTGTTTAATTATTGATTTGTAATTCTGTAAAACAGAACTCTTTCTAGTAACTCTTTGCTAATGATGTTTTTCTAATGTTGTTGTTTTTTTTTTTTTTTTTTTTTTAGATACATTTCAGACTGACACTGCTATTAGTAAAATTTTAAAGGCCAAATTTTAGGTGAAAGAGAACTCGAACCCTGGGTTGGCCCTGGATGTAATGGTGGAGATGAACTAGAATTAGATGTAAACGATGCCAATGCAGTACGTATCAAAAACCAAATTTCCTTTATTCCTGTGTGCACGGAATAATACAATCAGCAAGAAAACTCCCTTGAGAGCCAGTGAAAACATTTTTCAGTCTATTTTGGTGACTTTTGTAGATGGCGGACGTATGTCTGTCTCTGTCTTTCATAGTGTTTGAATGGAGATGGTTTTGAACTCATCAAGTGGACCAGAAAATAATGCTTCAAAGTGAACCGAAGTTTCCAGACTGATCGCAGTATTCTGTGCTGTGTGCTATGCTATTTCAACTGAAAACAATCGTATTTAATGTACTTATCCAGCATTGTTTCTCCTGTACCTAGGATGTCTCACTAAAAGACAACGGAGACCACGCACTACCTATCTCATTTAATGTGGAAACTTTTTTTTATTTTTTAAAATTTTTTTTTATTTTTTCAAGGTTGCAACTAAACAACGGCCAACAATTCTTATGTTGACTGCTGAGCAATATGTTGCTGTCAGCAGCCAATCAGAACAAAGCATCATTGTTTTGATTGTTGGTCAACAATCAACATAGGAGCCGTTGATGTTGTTTCCTGTGTTATTTTGTTGAGTCCCTGAAAAGAAAGTCGTCCACTGCTCGTTTACTATTTTTTGTGGTCTCTGGTGTCACAGTTGCTGTAATCTTCTCCATCCTGTCCTTATGTGGAAGCAACTTGTTACCAGAGCTGCCGTTTTGCGTTTTATCAATGGTATTTTTCAATTCACCGATGATTCCACCGGTTGAGAAAAGACTACACAGTTCAGTTCAGTTCAGTTCAGTGTATGACTGTACGTCATGAAAATACTCTGATCTGTAATCTTCTCTCAACTGGTGCAATCGCTGTTAAATTATTTAAATAACCACGAGTTTTTTTAAAGTCATCGACAACTCCTCTGGTTGAGAAAAGATTACAGATTTTTGTGCGTTGCAGTCATACACTGAATAGAACTGTGTAATTTTTCTCAACCAGTGGAATCATCGCTGTGTTGAAAAATGACACAAAACGGGAGCTCTGATGGAATGCAAATTTGGTTGCTCAGCTCTAGATTCCCTGTTGCTCTCCAGATTCCAAAATGTGATGATGCTGGTCAAAATTTTTTGGGTGCTGCTTTCCCACGCAAACGTATGTTTGGGTTAACACCATCTCTTCTTATCGTCACTATAATTTTTGAAGCTTTTCCAGGACTGATTGAATTTTATTAGTGACAAACTTGTCTCCCTTTTTTTTGCAGAATGGCTGGGACGTTAATGACATGTTTCGTAAAAACGAACAACTGTATGGTGTTCAGTCAACATTCGATCACAATATGTCAGAATACACAGTTCAGCTGCAGAAAAAAGATACCAAAGACTACAAGTAAGGAACCTTCTTTTATTTCTTAGAGCTCGTTTCAGAAGTGTAGGCGCACCTAGACCATAATCTTTGGAGACTTTTCAATTTTCATTCCTTCAAATCTAAACAAAGTTTGTCTTCGACTAAGAACTTTTAATTTTAAAGTGTTCCTCATTGAAAAGCCAACGCTCAAATTCATTTTTATTCTTTTTCATTTTGAAACAAGAGAACACTGCAGGGTATTATGAGGCATAATGTCACAAGTGGCAATACTGTAAGACTCTGAAATACCTGAAAACCGTAAGACTCTGAAATACCTGAAAACCGTAAGACTCTGAAATACCTGAAAACTGTAAAACTTCTCAACTTGGTTTAGGAATGAAATAGTGAAAATTTCTATCATGTTACTTTCTTTTGAAAGCTATTGTACCGATTCCTAGAAACTCTCCTAATGGATTTTTGTTTTTTTGTTTTTGTTTTTTTTTTTTTTTTTTTTATTATTGCAGAGATGCTGAAGCCAAAGCAGCCAAAATAGCCAGTGAAATAGAAAGTAATCCTTCACATAGGGCTAGGGTAGACGTTGAAAACGGTGATGAAGAAGAGAAATACGCGTCTGTCGTGAGACCGGACTCGGGAAATACTAATAATGCAAATAATGGCAACGTCAATAATATTAGTAGAAGTAATAACAATAACAATAGTAATAATAGTTCTAGTAGTAGTTCGAGTAGTAACAACAATGCAAGCAACAGCAGCAGTAGTAGTGATAGCGGTAAATATGTGCCACCGGCCAAGCGGAAAAACCAATTGTCGGGAAAATTAGGTGCTAAGAGTCAAACTAGTACTGGTTCAAGCAATAATCAACAGCATGCGCCACCGCCTACGCAGCAACTCCATCAACCACAGCCGACGGCACCTCCTTCATCAATATCGCCCGTTCTGACGCCGGTTCAACCGTCTCAGCCCCAATCGCAATCTCAACCTCCTCCTCCTCCTCCACAGTCACAGCCTCCGCAGCCTCAACCGCTGCTTCAACCTCAAGCCAAGAAACAATCTCCTCCTCTCCAGTACCACCACGCAGCGCCGCTACCGTTTGCTGGCCCACCGAATATTGTGAGTCAACCACCGCCCCCTCAACCCTATCCTCCGGCGCAGCCACTGCCGCAAAGGGAAAGGCAGGATCAGAGGGTGAACGGACAAATAGATCAGCTACCGCCAACACAGCCGAAAGGTCCGAGACCCCCCGCTTCATCCTATCCTTTAAGAGCAGGTAACTATCTCTTTTAGACATTGAGCAAAATATTTATTTATTTACTTTCAAGGGAGCTATGGTACAAGTTAGAAATTCAGATACTTAAAAAGAAATAGAAAGTTAACAAGCAGAGAAACTGGTACAGGTTACAACAAAAGAAAGAAGTAATAGTAAAGATTTCAGCGATGTCACACTCTCCATTCATGACAATGGAGAGTGCAGCTCATCCCTTCCCCCCAAAATGGCAACAGGGAAAGAGAGTAAGAACCAGTTTCAACCCCACTCTTGTTAAATAATTCACGAGTGTTGTAGATGGCTTTTTCTTTTAGGGTCATTCCATGTCATATCAACCAAAAAAAAAATTTTTTTTCTTTTTTCACCACCTCCAATTTGGATGAAACTTGGTGGAGTTGTTATACCTCTAGCCAAACTAAGATCTACCAAATTTGAGCTTTCTATCTCAATTAGGACCGGAGATATGGGGGGAATTAGAAATCGCTTCAAACCATAAAATATGACCTGTTTAATTTTTTTCTCCAATGGTGCAGTTGCAAGGGTCTGAAATTTGTTGTTTTTTATAAAGTAAACGGAGGTTCTTGTTGAGTTGACAACAAAGGTGCCTTTGGTTTTTTCCTGAGTGATCCAGTTTTGGAAATACTTTTAGAGTTGTAAAAAATTGTGTGTGTTGTGACATCATAACGGAGAATTCCCATTTCAAACAATGTGCTATGGGCCGAAATCGCATCTTCGTAGCTATGAAACCTAGTTAAAAACCAAATTACCAAAGGCATCCTTTTTTTTCAGCTCACCGAGTACTTTTATTTGCTTACTAAAATACACTAAAATTCAGACCCTTGCAGCTACCTCATTACCTGTTTTTTTTCTTTTGCTCTCTCTATCCTATCTGTTAATCCTTTGACTGCTAGGGAAGATTATTTCTATATTTGCAATCGTGCTAGATTCCCAAAAAATTGAAAAAAAAAAATAAATAAATAAAAAAAGAATATTAATCATTTAAAAAAAATGGTAAAAATTTGTAAATTTGCATGAGTTTTCTTTCCTGACCTAGAGATCTAAGTGCTGCTTCTGCATTCCTAACCTAGAAGTCAAAGGGTTAAGAACAGGGTTTTATCCTCTCCATTGTAGAAATTAAACAAATATGACTCCCAAAGTTTTTTCTCTCTTCAATTGTATTTGTTGCTTTTTTTTCTCTCTAAATTCTTCTCTTGTCGGAATACGTTTCTTGGTTGAAATTTTCAATTTTCTCCTGAGTCTCAAGGAAGCTGGAAAGAAATTTTTGTCCAGCTTTCTTCTGCGTAATCCTTAATGTATCTGTTTCAATTTAAGTCAACTTGACTCAAAGCGTTGCGTCGTGATAGCTCGCTGTAGACATTTTTGTAATGACTGATGTCTTTTATATGACAGTAAGATCTTATAATGCATCTCAGCATTTTTTTGTCAGTATTGGAATGGGTCTGTTGCAAACTTTTGCTACAACGATTGAGAGTGTTTAATCTAATGTAAAATCACCTGAAAAGTCCATTGGTGGTATCAGAAAGTCATAAAATGCAATAAAAAACTCAAAAGAGGCGTTTAATGAAATCCAAGATGGCTGATAAATATCAAGCAATCTGTATGCATGCACCACGAACATCCAAGGATGGCCAACTTTGACAACCTCACTGGAGGTAGAGGTTATGTGTTTGTTTACGTTGTTATTGGTTCTGATTGATATTGCGAGGTTGGCTATCCTTGGATGTTCGTGGTGCATGCATACAAATTGCTCGATATTTCTCGCCATCTTGGATTTCATTAAACGCCTCTTGTGTGTTTATTATTGCATTTTATGACGTTCTGATGCCACCAATGGACTTTTCAGGCGATTTTACATTGGATCAACTTATCTTAATCGGTGTAGCAAAAGTTTGCAACAGATCCATTCCTTGCAACAGAAGCTGTAAGAATCAGCCTTCAAATTCACTGCTGAGAAACTAAGTGCTCCTGTCTTATTGTTCTAATTCTAATTCTAAAAGTAGCATTGTATCTTATTACTTTGTGTCAATCTTGTCTCTGTTGGATATTAATTCATGCCATATTGAAATTCAGTACCATCGTTTGCAGGTCCAAGGGGTCCCTACCAATCTGAATACATGTCTGGAAATAGATATCAACCTGTAGATATTTCACAACCGAGAGTGCCGCCTCCTCAGGCGGGCGGAGGGCAGCCGCATCATCACATGGGTCCTCCGGCACGGAATGCTCCAGCTCCTCCGCCTCCTCACTTGCATCACTCGCAGCATGTGCCTCACTCAACTCAATCGCAAATGAACCAGGTATAAATGTTTCTTTTAATTCTTCCATATTTTACCGAGTTACTATTTTAGTGACCGGTAGGTCATCACCTACCAGTCACTAAAATAGTCGTAGAATCATTGTTTCTCTTCCTGGTTGGTCTTTGAGCCAATTTGCGCGTGATTGAGTCTTTACTTTCTGGCTCCCTCCCCTCAAAGGAGAGAAAGTATTGTCATCCTGAAAAATCACAGACAAACTAAGGATTAAAATTGGAACTAGACCAACAATAAGTGAAAACTTCCGAGACGTTTCGGTGCACTCACAGCACCATTATCAATTGGAAAAATTCGGAAAATAAATCAATCAATCGGATTGTTGGTCTCTTTTGTCTATATAACCGATGTTGCGGTATTTTGTTAATCAGTCCCTCTTCCAACTTTGCGGAGTGCGCTCCTCGTTCTGAGTATTTTGTTTTTATTTTATTTTTATTTTTCCGATTGATAATGGTGCTGTGAGTGCACCGAAACGTCTCGGAAGTTTTTATCTATTGTTGGTCTAGTTCTTATTTTAATCCTTAGTTTGTCTGTGAAGTTTTATTGCCCATTTAGTTTGTAATTGTTTTAATATCCTGAAAAATGTGGAAGTTTTCCATTTTTTGGCATTTCAGGTCTCCCTAAACTCAAGAATCATTTTCCCGTAAATTGTTTGTCTGTCCGTCCGTCTGTCAGCGACACATCATAACTTCTAACCTATGAGTCCATTTGCATTCAACATTTTTAAAAGTTGCAGGACAGTGTTGCTCTGCGCACTGCAGGTATCTGCGATGGAACTGCAGAATTAGAGTGAAGGTAGTAATGCTGTATGTAATTGCTTATCAGAAAACAATGTTGTTCTACCTCTGGAAAATTGGTTGAAAAAAAAACTACGTTTTTGCTTGTTAGAAGTCCTTGAAATTTTGCGAAAAGTCCTTGATTTTACTTTAAGAAATCTGCCATGAACCATTTAGTTGACTTACTGGTGTATTCTATTGTTGTATTACACTCTCTTAGTCAGCGTTGCTTATTATTTTATTTTTTATTTTTAGGGAGGTCAGATGATGTCCGCTCCTTATCCTCCAAATACTGTCCCCTCCATGCCACCGGGTGTTCACCCAGCTATGCAAGCACAGCCGCCACAACATATTCCACCTATAGATATGCACAGGAAGTCTCCTGCTGCAAATATCGTTTCGGATCAACACACAGCTCCGTCTCTGCCCCCGCGAAAACAAAACCCAAGTAAGTTGATCATTATCTTGCTCTTGGAGCTCCTCTCTGAAGTGAAGGCAAAGCTCGCCAAGAATCTTTGGAACTTTACTAGTATAATTTATTATGTTGCAATATGGAATGGAGTGAAAATAAATAAAAATTCAGAAGAAGAAAAAAAAAAAAAACTGAAACAGAAATAGTGCCCCTTGTGATACTGAATCACCCTGTATTGTTGAAATTTATTTTTGAGAGGGGGGGAGATTTTACCGATTTTGAATACACCTCTTTCAAGAAAATGGTGACCTTTTTTTTTTCTTCTTTTTTTCGCTCTTTTTGTACGATGCCCTGTGCTGCTGTGTATGTAGTATGCGCAAAATTTCAAGTAAGCCGAAAATACGACATCGCAGGGGTGCAAAATGTTCCAAAACTTCGGAAGTTTCACACGATCCATGACTTATTTCCTCACAGGATTTTAAAAAATTTCCTCACAAAAAGTTGAAAGTGATGACCTTTTTTTTTTGGTTATTTTAACATTTCAACCCTGTATGTTCGCAAAATGACCGATATTTTCCCATTTTTTACACTATTTTCCTGAGAAAATCCTTATCGCCATTATTTTAAAAAAAAAAAAAAATTGGACAAATTTCCTCACTTTCCCAGAAATTTCCTCACTTTCACGCGATCCGCAGATCGCTAGATTGGGCACATTTTGCACCCCTGCGACATCGAAATCCCATAATGTACTTTTTTGAATCTTCATGGTTCCACAGTTTTCATGCGACAGCTTGGTTGTCAAATCAGGCACATCTTGCACACCTGCCGTACCCCTTCTCGATTCCGCTCTGAATTCCCTCTTGAAGATCACAAAATTTGGTGAAGTTGTTTACTTAATTTTAACTGCCTAAATTTTAGCTCCATAGTTTCTTTACTAAACAGATTTAATGTTTCCAGGACGTGACGATCAACTCTCAGAGCTGAAGAAGTTTGGTAATGAATTTAAGTTAGCCGACTCGAACGCAACTCCACCACCTTCCATGCCAGTCCCAAATCACACGGAACACGATGTTCGCAAACAAATCCCTCCCCCGCAACATCAACCGCCGAAAAGTCAACCCTCCCCACCGCAGCAGCAGCAGCTCCAGTCTCCGCAGCGGCAAGTTCAGCAGCATCAACAGCAGCAACCTCCGCCTCATCAGCAAGTTCAGCAACATCAGCAGCAGCCGCAGCAGCAACCGCCGCAAGACCGGCAGCTACCACCTCCACAGCATATCATGAAAAATGATAAGTCTTCGGCTTTATCTCCGTCCGACGATAAATCGACAGGTGCGGATGGGCAATCGGACAATTCGACAGAATTGTCGTCAGTGGACAAAGTCACGTCAACTCTAAAAAAATCGACTTTAAATCCTAACGCTAAAGAATTTGTATATAATCCTAACGCAAAACCCTTCACTCCAGTGAGTAATGTAAGTATTTGCTTTTTCTATTCTTCTACTTTTTTATTTGAAGAGTCTATGGGTAATAAGGGAAAAATCTGAATGGGGCTCTTTTGCTCTTTTGCCATTATCAGCTGCGTGCTTTAACTTCAGACCTGAGCGGGCAATAAATGAATTTCCGAAAATGGAGAAAAGCAACGCTTAACCCATTCGCTTAGTATTTTTTTTTACCCCGCTGCACCCGTGATTAGTAATTGAAAATTTTGTGTATAAGTTGGTCACACTGCATGCTATAACATATGGAATGATAGCAGTGGCGCTATCTATCGGAGAGACCAGGAACTACATGCTAAAAGAAGGCGGAGTTTCTATGACGAGCGGCGCTCGTCATTTCATTCCTGGGCCAGCGCGGCTTGGACGAGCACCGCTCGTCAAACTAAGCGAATGGGTTAAATGGGTTGTCATAGTCGGAGAGTCGGACAACAGCCCAGCCCCCTGCCACCTCATTCGACTGTCAAGGGTTAGCTTTCCTGTGTTGTCACAGTAGGCAAATCTACCTGAATCACCAGTTCTCAAGTTAGAGTGCGCGGACAAGTCCAGGCATTTTAGATTAAATTTGGTCAATTAGCAGAATAAACTAAGCCCAAGCTCATTCTTGGCTCAAATTGTTCGTTTTGGTGTAAATAACCACTGAAAAATCCCTTTTGGTTTTACATTGGGCTTCAGTGTCAGACCATGTCTTTTACTCCTGACAAGTGGAAATTCATTTTTACTGTGCAATTATTTAAGTGTAAGCCTCTGATGTAAATAAATATGAATATCATCAAAAATCACTGAAACACTCAGATCTAAATTAATTACAAGTTGGGGAGGGCATAGCAGTCAGGTTAGTTTTAATCTGAGAGGAATGGATTAAGAAGTCGTGCACCCTAGTTGTCACTTTTGATTGGTCACAGAGTTTTAGGTTGTCACTCAAGCTTGAAGAAGATCTCTGTGCTTTTCTCCCAGAGACAATATATAATAGAGACCACGCACTAGCTTTGCGTGCGATGGCTGACTTTTTTTTTCGGGGCTCAACAGAAATTAACATGGGGAGCATGAAGGAGCACCATCCAACGTGGACCATACGTTGACTGATGCAATGTCGGTGCTTCGGATTCACTAGGCAAAAATCTCAAAGATGTTTCTCATAAGTCAACGTATGGTCCATGTTTGCAGTGTTCTGTTGAGACCCTGAATAAAAAAGTTGCCACCACGCACAAACATGGGCAAAATAGGTAGTGCGTGGTCTCCATTATATATTGTCTCTGTTTTCTCCCCTTTATGACCATTGGAATGCCTCACTCTAGATTCACGAAGACGTCTTCTTATATTAAAGTTTATAGAGTTTTGAAGACTTCAATTAGATGCAAATATTAATGATGAGTCAAGTGGAAAAATGATAATTGGTACAAAAATTAAAATTAAAGTTCTCATGCTTATCTAACGGGATGGGAAAGTACAATTTGAATAGAGATCTACAGGAGTGCCAGACAATCAATTTTGGTGGATGGAAATATATTGATTCTTATGAGGAATAACAACCTTTAAATGTCATTTCCCCCCTTTCCTTCTCCTTAACCCTTTCGCTATATAGTCCCCAATAGAGGACGTTTGTTAATATGGATCCTTCAGAAATTTCAAAAGAATTGACATGCACCTGAAATTATGTGAGAAAAAGTCTTTTGATTCACTAGTGAAGGTCTGAGATTTGTGAAACTACTTTTTGATAATGCAGTACTGAAAGGGTTAAAAACTAAAATGGGTTTTTGTGACTTTTATCGTTCTTCCCCTTGACTCTTCTATTATCAATCTGTGTTTAACTCCCTTCTTTACAATTTTTCAATTTATTTGGTGCAGTGATGGGCAAAAATCATTTTTTGAATAACCATGAATAATTAACTAAAATTATTCTCATGTTATTCCTATTAGTAAATCAAAGTTTTGACACTACCAGCATATTCATCTGTCATAAGATGAATGACTGGTTGTGTTAAAACTTTGATTTGCTATAGTCCGTTTCATTTAAATAGAAGCTTGAGCTCGACTCTTTCCCCTACGAGTTTTACCCTCTCTCTCGTACCTGCGATGACTCGAGACCCGTCCCGTCGGTCGGGGATTCCGCTCCGTCACAATAGACAGTTCTTTGGATACTTGAGTGTCCATTGTGATGGACGGAATCTCCGACCGATGGGGCAGGTCTCGAGTCATCACAGGTACGAGAGTGAGGGTAAAACTCGTAGGGGAAATAGTCGAGCTCAAACTTCTATTTAAATGAAACGGACTATAATCATAAGTGGCGGTAGCCACCAGGCCAAGTACAATAAGAATAACATGAGATTAATGTGAATAACTTCGGTTAATTATTCATGGTTATTCAAAAAAAGATTTTTGCCGATCACTGATTTGGTGTTTGAGCATCTTCAGAGGTGCCTCATACTCTCATTATTGTAACTAAAAACACGGTCCAAGTCAAATTGTTAATTTTTTGATTTTGCCGAAAAAAAATCAATAAATGAACGCGATTTTGCGAGGAACCGGATCGATCAATTTTCTGGACGTTGCTGCCTTGCTAAGATCAAGTAAATGGAGGTTTTATTGGAGTAATGAGAGTACTGTTGCAATCTGAAACAAATGCTGAGTTAGCCTGAGTAAAATTGTGCGCGGCCCGAAAAGGGTCAACTGATTTTTATTTCGTTTGATTTTATCATTAGGTTAAATTTATGTCGTTGCAGAGATCACCTAGTACACCGGTTGCGTCTAGACCTCATACGCCTCAAACACCAAACTACCCACCTATGCCCATGGTGATGCCAGCCTATGTTGTCGCTACCCAGCCAACATATCCTCCCTCTCAAGCAGCCGGCAATAGGTATAGGAAAGGTAAGCTCTGCAAGGATTTCCTGCTTTTTTTTTTGCCTTTTTCGTTCGCTGTTAAATATCAGCATAACAAACCAATGTGTTTGGGCGACTGGACTTTATATGTTTCGTGGGGCCTTGAAAACTCCTTGAATATCCTTAAGTTTTTTTTTTTTTTTTTTTTTTTTTTTCATACGAATGGATAGAAAAACGAAGCAGAAACAGAGGGTGGGAGTAATATTTCATATGAGAAAAGGGAGAGAAAAAATATATTTAGAGCACTTTACCTCCTTGAGTGCTCTCGGTACTTCATTCCCAATTTTGAGTGTCCCTGGCAGGTGGCTGCTCCTCTCTTTTTTCCTATCCTTTGTTTTGATAATACTTTGATTGTCTTTCTTAACCCTTCTTTTTTTATGCAGTCCAGTCGTTCCCTGTGAAATATCAGCATAACGAACCACCGTATTTGGATGGCTGGACTTTACTACTACTACTGCTACTTTTCATATACTTGAATATCCTTGAATTTTGATGAATTTGTCAAATGTACTTGAAAATCCTTGAAAATGATTGGCCTCAGCTCGTTAGCTCGCCATTTTGTTAATAATTCTGTTTGTGTGCCTGAGGAATGTTGTGTCACTTTGGTTGAAAAGTCGTGAGAAAGAATGCAGGACTTAGCGGGACCTTTTTTCGTATACTGTTCTCCTCTGAATAGTGTACCCTTATATAAGAATCGACTTGAGTTTATTCTGCCTCTGAAAAATTGGTATGAAAAATACCACTTTTTTGTTTGTTGAAAGTCCTTGAACTCCTGTGAAAAGTTTTTGAAAATCCTTGATTTTTCTTTATAAAACCAACAATGAACCATGTATGAAGAATCCTGTAGACCAGGGGTCCCTCTATGAAGAAAGGGAAAAGAAAAAGAAGTAGTGATATCAAACATTCAAGTGTTCAAATACATCGTCCAAAACGTTTGAAACTGATGACGGCATTGTTGGCCTGTTCTTGACTTCTGTAAAACTGCTCTGGAACCATCTTTTGAGACATTGCTAAAATTCGCCTAAGGTTGGTTGCATGTGGACATTGGCAATCTATGCACAGCATCCACCATCTAAGATTTGGGGGCTGCAAACCTTTGAATGAACTCTTCTTCAATGCAAGCTAATAGGACTCTCGCTAACTTTTGCTATTAGTAATTGAATAAGCGATGAAATAGAAAGTTCCTGAGTAAAATCTAGCAAAAATTATTGTAAGCTCATTGAAAAATGATTAAATTCATTCACACGCTCACAAAATGACTTTGAAGTTTAAGACGTAATGGTGGAGCCACGTAGGTACCATGGGAGATTCCTATCTAATATGTCTCTCTCTCTCTAGAAATACATTGAGGAAAGCAAATTAGATGGGAATCTCCCATGGTACTTGTGTACCTCTGCCCTTACGCCTTAAACTTTAAAGTCATTTTGTGAGTCATTGAGTAAATTTTGTATTTTTTCATTGTGCTCATTGTAATTTTCGCTAGATTTTACTGGGGAATTCACCATAACCATTAAATTGCTTGTAGCGAAACTTAGTTGGAAACCTATTGGCCTCTAAAACCGATGTCGTATCTTGGAAGAAAAGTCTGGAGAAAATGACTCATTTCCTGTGTCACATTATGACTTTCCACCTAAGAATTTGATTTCTTCTATGTTTCAGTTCAAATAGTGCCTCATCATAGGTCTGATTTAACGACGCAGATGACTGCTGCAGCTGTAACCGGACAGCCCCTCTTAGCGCCAGCTCCTCTTCACGCAAATTTCACAGTTCCCTATCCCGGTTCTAATCTACCCCCAAATCCGTATCATCAGGTAAAATTTGTGATATGGTTAAAAAATTCATTTATATGGTGGTTACTTGGGATGTTTGAAGCGGTGTGATTGCTTTGGGAAGTGCAAAGCAGCAGCTGCTTCAGATTTGCTTCTTTTTTGAAACATTGCTCTTTGCAAGTTACAAAGCAAGCACTGAATTTGAAATTCCCGCTTAAATTTTTACGCAATGTGAAAATGAAGTTTAAGCAGCATAGAATGTTTGAGTGCAGCGGTATATCTTATTGCTGCTCAGAAATTAGCTTAACACTTCCTCCTGCATTGTTTGTAGAAAAATGTATGCAAATATTACCTGTCGTAAGTGGACAACGTTTGTTACGCTGAAGAATCACCTTAAAGATTCCTGCCTGTCCACTCTTTCTATGTCCTACTACATTTTGGTTTATTTTTTTTAAATTTTAGATGGTGCGAATGGTCCCACAAGTCCCGCTTGTCCCAACGTCTATTAGCTATCATGAACCACCATCTCAACCTCAGCCCACAATACAGTTCATGCCGCCTCATCATCATTCATCAACCCCCTCACCAGCGCACAATGGTAAGATGACTATTAGTATCAAACCAAAGGCGGCTTCGGGGGATTTGTCTGTCTCTCTCTCCTCTCATTTGAATATGTGTGTTAGAAAAGGACGGAGATAGGGACTACCGTCACGTGTTGGCCCCCTGTGCTATCCTTTTCTAACACTTGTCTTCAAACAGCCGGAGAGAGAGAACGATAGATTTCTGAATCCGCCCATGTTTCAAACCAACTTTAAATAGCGTAAGAATTGACTCTTCTGCGGTATCTGTTCTTGTCAAAATGTTGTTTCTTTATTTCCCTTGTTATTTATCGGCCGGCGAGTACAAGGCTGCTCACCCACAAAAATTTAACTTGTCAGTCCCCCTCAACCTCTAAATAAAGTACAAGTGGCTTGCTGCAGAAGAAAGTTCCATATCACTGGGGAAATATTTTTACTGTCTTTCTCTGTTCAAAGGACAGTTTTCGGTGATGATTCTTCATCGAGTCAGTTATTGCTCATTCAGCCATCCTTCAGTTTGAGTGTTCAACCCAAGATCTGACTGCTGACAATTCTGAGTGTCGGCTTTCCATGTATCAACTCAAAATATAAAAAACAAAATAACTCAAACAAAAAATACAAAAAAAACTATTACTTAAAAACATACATAACATACATATCACATACAAAAACATATATGGAATTACAAACTCAAAACAAGATGACCAACGGATCATAACAAACAATCAAAAAACTGATTATCAAAACTCAAACTCAAAAGATTTTACTGTATTAAAAAATTCTTATTGGAAAATCAACAGAAGATATTATACAGTATTATGATGTGTTTCAAAGTGACAAAGTAAGGTCAGTAACAAAAATTATGACTGCTGCTTTATTTTCCTCTCAGGGCCAGGAAATCAAACTCCTCAAAACGGACATCCACCACCATCGTATGGGCAGTCATCGGGCGCATCAAGTGGCGGTGGTCAACACTCTTCTAGTGGCGTCGGAAGTTACACTGGACAACCAGGACACCCTCCTCCTTATCATCCAATCATGTGTCCGATAATGACGACAGGGCCTCCATCGGGACCGCCAGGAGCACATCATGCGGCAGCCATGGCTGCTGCCACACAACAGCAATTTATTCATCATCATCAACAACATCAACGTAAGTCGAGTTCTTGCCTCTAATAATCTTCTCTTGTTTGTTCTCTGCTTTGAACTCTTTCTTTTGGTATCAAGCTTTTTTTTATGTTTTCTAGCTTGGATCGTTGGAATAAAAGAGACAAAACAAGGTCCTAAATTTTTCCTCCAATGGGTTTGTTGCAAACTTTTGCTACAGCAATAAAGTGTTAATTCCAACGTAAAATCGCCTGGAAAATCCATTGGTGGCATCATAAAGTCATGAAATACAATATTAAACTTACAAGAGGCGTTTATTGTAATCCAAGATGGCGGCAAAATATCGAGGAATCTGAATGTATGCACCTTGATCAATGATCATCTAAGGATTGCCAACTTTGACAACCTCACTGGAGGTAGAGGTTATGTGTTTGTTTACGTTGTTATTGGTTCTGATTGATATTGCGAGGTTGGCTATCCTTGAATGTTTGTGGTGCATGCGTACAGATTTCTCGATATTTCTCCGCCATCTTGGATTTCATTAAACGCCTCTTGTGAGTTTATTATTGCATTTCATGGCTTTTTGATGCCACCATTGGACTTTTCAGGCGATTTTACACTAGATTATATACACTCTGTAGCGCTGTAGCAAAAGTTTGAACAGACCCATTCGAAAGAATGAAGTTGAAAAAAGTTTGCTAAAGTTTGCTCATTTTTTTATGAATACAGTAAAAGCTCGATGTGTCGGATCGTCTTCGGACCACGGCATTTATCCGACTTAACGAAAGTCCGACTCATGAAAATTACGCCTGAGTCGGATTTTTTGGGGAAAAATCCGACTCAGCGCGAAGTTTCCCGAAAAAACCAGTATTTTCTTGGCGATTTCGTACCCTACACTTGTGTCAGCAACTCGGATGTGGGAAAAGAGGTTTTGCCGCTTAACTAAACAAACTCCCGAGGGGTGTCTTATCAATTTTACCGCGAAGCAATAGAGATTCTTCGTTGCGACACGATGACTGCCGCGGGCCGCCTGCCGCTGAACCAGCGCCACGAGCACGACAGCGGCTCGCGGCTGAGTCTGGTTGGCGCTCGCGCTGGAGGTGTCTGAAGGAATTGGTCTTTTCGGACGCAGCATCTAGTATGAAGGAGAGGGGGGAGGTATCACAATATCACACCGACGCAAGAGATTTTCTCGTGTCGTTGATGAATCATCTGGTCTGCTGAACTCTGCATTTTTTTTGTTTACTTTTCACCGATCCCCCCCCCCTTTTTCTTCTCCTAAGTGTCCAAGTGTGCCGTGTCGCGCCAAGACTTTGGTGTTGCGTGCCATTCTTCCTTTGTTTCCGATCAGTTTCCTCATCTTGTCACCCTGTCGTATTTCGTCTTCCGTTTCCGGCTAGCATAATGATGCCACCATGGCAACACTGCTGGGCCCAAAAAAGTCGGTCCTTTCCGGGACCAAAAGACTTCTAATCCTCGAAGTCTTTTACGTCCGAGACTTGCGAAGGGTGTACGAGGAGTGCTACATAACCTCAATGTTGAGCGAACGTTTGCCGACCGTACGTTTTACATAGCACGTACCTCTTGCTTAGCGACTTAGCTAGGACTCAACATTTTTTTGGCCCTGTGGCATGGAGTCGTCTTTAATTAAATGCCGATCGTATTGGAAACTCTCTTCGGGGTCCTTGCAGTGTTATCACGACGACGCGCGACGCATCACTCACGACACTCACTGCCCCGCCGCGAAGTCGGCGTGTGGTAGAGATGAAAGGTGGGTCGGCTGGTTTGATATATGACATGAACACGCAAACAAAAATTTGAACTCGGCAATCTGTTCTTGGGTTCTTTTATTCGTTTATCTGCAATTTTGTCCGACTCAAAAAAAAAAGTCATCTCGGGACCGGAAAAAAATCCGAGACAAGCGAAATTCCGACTCTGAAAAATCCGACTTATGCCGACGTTTTTTACATTAGTCTTATGGGGCAATTCAAGGGACCGGGAAAAAAATCCGACTCAGCGAAAAATCCGAGTAACTGAGCGTCCGACACAGCGAGCTTTTACTGTACTCTGAATTCTAGGGGATGATCACAGAAGATTGAATCATAATTGTTGCGGTAATCAGATCGAATATGTTAAATCAAATGGGCTTGCTACTCCGCAGGTCACCTCTCCCCACCTCTTCGTTCTTTAGTTGACAGCAACTTGGACTGGTCTCTGCTTGTTGAAATCTCTGTTGACTGAAGAACAAAGAGGTGAAGAAGTGGTTAAGACTGGTTACCGGAGCGACCGAGTTGATGTCTTCAATAACCATTACAATTTGATCCTCCGTGATCAGACCCCTTAAGTGACTCTTTTCTGAGAATGATAAAGCACCTTATTTTATTAAACATTAAAACATTTGAAACCAAGGCTTGGGAATTTTGCCAGTGCTTGCATTATGATGGGATAACTGATAAACTAATGCAAGTTGCCGTTTGTTCTTTTGGACGCATCATCTCGTTTCGGAGGGAGATGGGCCATATCAGCGTTGCCATCTGTTTTTCATGTTGAGAGTTTAGGAGTTTCTCACTATCAGTCATTTCGATCTCCAGTTACTTGAGAACGTTGAGTTTTTTTTTACCTTTATTATATTTACTAATCATTTCAACATAGCATTGGTCTATGTCGTGTCTTTGCTCCGTGATGTGATCCGGAAAAGAAGAAGCGCCTTGTCCTTAAGTCTGGCGCTGCTATCAGGCAATCTAAGGAGCATATCATTCTCATAACATGCCGCCCGATCTATAAAACAGAGCTGCCGTTTTGCATTTAATAAATGACATTTTTCAATCCACTGATGATTCCATCGGTTGAGGAAAGATTACACAGTTCAGTTAAGTGTATAACTGTAATGCACGAAAATACTCATCTGTAATCTTTTCTCAATCTGTAGAAACGCTGTTTATTAATCAAAATATCCACAAGTTTTTTAAAGTCATCGACTACTCCAACGATTGATAACAGATTACAGGTAAGAGTATTTTCGTGTAGTACTGTCATACACTGAACTGAACTGAGTAATCTTTTCTCAACCAGTGGAATCATCGGTGAATTGAAAAATGTGAATAATTATACTTATATGCAAAACGGCAGCTCTGCTAGAAAAACCAAATCTGTAAAAGATTCTTTTCTGCATCAGCTAATATTGTTTAATTTTTTGTTTTTTTTTTCTAGTTGCTGGTCAACATCCTCAACATATACAAGTTATATTGCCACAGAATCAGTGATAAGCTGTGATATTTCGTTTTTGTTAGTTCATCGTTATTAATAATAATTTAATCGTTACTATTAATATTATTTGGGCTTCTTGTCGTCTTTTGCCCTCACAAAAAGACGTTTAATGACCTTCTTCTGTTTCTCATTTTGTTGAATACTTGATCATTTTACACACGATTCTCTCATGAGAATGAATTCTTATTTTTTATCCTCATTTTATCGTGTTCAATGATTTTATGTTTTGTATTTGAGAGAATTGAAGCTTGAAATGAGTTCAACTAGGAAAAGATAGGAATTAATGCGTACAAAACTAAGCGGCAACTCTTATAAAAAAAAGATTGCTTGTTGTGAGTTTGCGCTCTGTTTCGGAATCTCTCCGTTTTTCCCCTGCATCAGTGCTCCAACTGTTGCTTGATGAGGGAGGTCAAAAAGTGAAAATTCATCCCCCCCCCCCCCCCCCCCCCCCCCAAGATATCCTCCCAGAGTTTTTACTGTGGACACTCGAGGAAGATGCATTTTGGCACTTCGTGATGGTGATCCGCTTCTGACGAAATGCCTCGTGTTTGAAGTTCAGGCTATGAATTGCTAGTTTGCTCTTTGGTTTTTAGTTGCAGAAGAACTTTGAATTTTAGTCAACCAATGTTTCAAGTTTTTAAGAGCAAATTTTTTTTTTTTTTTTTTTTTTTTTTTTTTTTTGGACCTCTTGAAGATTAATTTAGGCACTGTGATCTTGAGAGCGACTGGAAATTGAAAAATTCTCCTAAACCCAAAAAATTAAATCTCACAATCCTCTCAGGTCGAGTAGAAAAGAGAAGAAAAAGAAAAAAGAACATAATTTGTAAAATAATATTTTAAATTTAGGTTTTATACTTTTGTTCGTATTTTCAGATTTTAGGTTAATCAAGCTAAAGCGGGAAAGACATTCAAATTTTTCAAGTTGGAATAGATTGTCCTAATTTGCAGTAAAATTTGTACCCGACATCTTTAAATGTACTGATGTTCAATTTTTTTTTTTTCTTTTTCTTTAAATTACTACCACCTCTATTTCTTTGCGACTGAAACAATTGAAATTTGATGGAAAGTGTGTGTAATCTTGACTACCTTACAATGTGTCGTTAAAAAAGAGCGCTGTAATGAAGTTGCAAGCTAAACTCCAAATTCTCACGAATCTATAGCTGCAGATTTTATGAAAAAATATATTGTAAGCCTTTTTGTATTGCGGATGATAGTCAAGTCGTGTCATGAATGATGCATGGAATCAGTCAAGAATTTTTAGAAAAGGGAGGCTACTTCACCTTCCTGTTTCGTTCAAGTCCTTGTTATCTTTCTCGAATGAGTTCAGGGCAAGAGTAACGTTGTAATGTAACAAGCAACAACAAATTTTGCTGTTTAAATGACAACAGTAATTTTAATGTCAACCAATTAAGTTAAAGCTAGCTTATGCTAAAATCACAAGGTAACAAATTCCAAAGTATTCAAACTTTTTGACTAGTTCTGGCAAAAATCTTGCATACTGAACACAAAAGAACTCTCGACGAATTGGAATGTCAAACTTCTTGGTGTCGCGTACAGATCGATCTCTGCGATCCCAAGAAATTTGGATGATTCTGAGTCAGTGAGACCCACATTTGGTGGTAGCGCCTTGTTGCCATTGTAAGTTGGGTTGCTTAACTTAACCTCCTGTTCGTGTATTACTGTTTTATTTGAGTGCAGAAAACTTAACTTCCAAAAAAATTGTTCTTCTATATCTCTACGAGACTGTTAAATTATCTAAATTTTCTGGTCTTCTGGAAATTCCTCCCGGAAATTTTATCATTTTCTATTCTTGTTATTTCATGTCTGTCAAGTCCATTTTTCGATACTGTAAAAAATATTGACTCGAAAACTTCTTTTTACTCAGAAAAACTGTGAAAAAGGAGTAAAAGTAAAAACAAAAAACCTCCAAATCACAAGTATTTATCGGTCAGATGAAATGAAAAAATTAAATTATTTCTAAAAATGAATTCTCAGTATTTACTTTCGATTTCGGACTCAAGAGTGCTAATGATTGTCGGATATCTAATTACTTGCAATTTAATCCTTTTGAAAATGTCTGTTGCTGAATAATCATCTTGCAAGGGCTCCTTCTAATTATATTATCAGAAAATATGCGCATACAACATTGGTCACGGTCTTTCGAAAGAATTTTAAAATAAAAATTTAGGCCTGAAAACAAAACTGTCGTAGCCTTTTCTAATGTAACAGATTCTGAAGCTTCAGAATTAAGTTTTGGAGCTCAGTTGAGATTTTAAGAAACATTTTAATAGTTCGCCATTGGCATTTGACCAATGCATTTCTAGGTTTGACCTTATCTGTTTTCAACCTTGCAAATATAAAGAATTATCGCTTGATTTGCTATCAGTGGAGAAGTGTACAAGTTGGCAACAGTGATTTACCTGCACTTATGTCTTTGTAAAATGATCTATACACAGTTAAAGAAGCAATGGGTCTGATGCAAACTTTTGCACAGAGAGTTGATTTGTATGTAAAATTACTTGAATGTAACGTTGAGAGCATCAGAAACTTCTGAAGTCCATTCACAAACTCAATAAATGGGTGTAACTAAATTGCAAGATGGAAGTCAAAAGAGCGGGTAACGCTAGGGAAGTTCCGTCGAATGTAAGCTTTCCCTATGATGAATTTCTTTTCTCAGCATAGAATCTTGCGATTAAATGAGATTCGCCCATTGTCTTCTGCTATTTTGGTCGTAATCTTTGAAATTTGTTAAATGCATTTATTGAGTTTGTGAGGGGATTTTGAGACTTGTTATAGGAACCAACTTTCCATAGCGCTTTAACAAAAGTTTGGAACAGACCCATTGTAAAATCCATTATTTTACAAAGGTTTTCAAATGGAGTAAAACAACGCTTTGCTACTGTTTGCGATTATGTAGATTTTTCTGGATTTAAATGATTTATGATAGTTATTTAACTAGTTGGTGACTGGAAATGAAAGGTTCAATAGAAAATGAAGAACAGCTGATCCTGGATGCGTATGTGTCTAAAAATTGGCTTTTTCAATTTATTCTGTATTTGATTTAATAACCTAGAATCAATTCTTGCCGAAAGGTTGAAATAGTTTTTCAGATTTGATGCCATAAAAACCATGATCTGGTTTAAAAAAAAAACACATTGACTCTGGGTTTGTTAGGAACTAAAGCTGGTAATCAATTGATTAATTAACTGAGATCATCCACTAGAAAAAAGAAGCATAAAGAACTGAGAAAAGAAAAAATGTTGCAATTTGATAATCGTATCAATCTACGTTATTTCTTTAGACAACCTGGCTAGCAGGAGCCTCCCCAATATGATAATTTAGCTATCGAAACACTGCTCTACCCGAAAGAATAAAATTGACATCAGTATTTTTTCACTTATGTATTACTAAATCAGGAGCACTCTGGTTGCCTAAGTCGAAACTAAATGCTGAAAATTCACGTTAATTGACCCAATTGTTTTTGGGATCTCCTGTATTTAATTAAAATCAGGACGCTACCATCATCATTATTGTTATTATTTGTCAAATATGTTTTCTGTTTATTTATTTCTCTCTATTGTTATTATTGCTGTTGTTATTTTTTTTCTACCCAATTTTTTTATTTTTTATCCATTTTTTTTCTGTATGTGTGTGTGTGTGTATTTGTCTTTTTGAAAATTGAATTCAAAGACTCACAGCCCCTCCCAATTTTATTTACCTTCTCGATAAGCAATAAAAACGAAAGAGAGGAGGAAAGGAAAAAAAAAAAAAAAAAAAAAAAAAAACCAAAAACCAAATCGCTTGCAATAACAACACTCTCATTGAATTCTTCTACGTTACCTGTTCTTCCTTTTTGTAAATTGTAAGCTCAATGTGAGTCATCTCATGACGAGGAATAGCGATTAGCTAACGAAACATTCAATTTATATTTTTAATTGTAGAAATGGCGACTCAGTGCTTTGATTTTTATCAGAGAGTTTTATGAACAAGCTTTAAGCTGATAAGAATTTATCTGAAATGCCTTACACACACTGTTGTGAACTGAGGTTACATTCAATGCAAATGTCTGTGATCAAAGATCGTAGTTTGCGTGTGGCAGAAGTGTTCGAGCTAGCATGATTGATAACTTCTGTGAATCCTCAACTGGTTCTATGTCTTTAAAATTCTGAAGAAATAACTCTTGCTTTTTCTAAAAGAATTTCACGCAAGCGCCAGGATTTCTGGAAGACTGTTGAATGTGTTGATCGTTTCCGATTCACTGCTTTGATCAGGTCAGTATGCTATTTGCCCTCACATTCCCTACTTTTCTGAATGAGAAGTAGTGACCAATGAGATATGCAGGAAAGTCCCAATTTTTTGCTTCTAGTTCCATTCCCCCCCCCTTACTGAAACTTGGTTTTTTGTTTTCCCCTACATAATTCTTAATGGATAATGTTCGACCCCCACCACCCCTTCCTCCTATTGCAAAATGTTTGTCATATATTGCAATTTTCGTAAAAAAACCAATTGGTAATGAATGATAGTACTGAATTTGTATCAGGTTAATAATAACCCTTGCGGCAAATTGCTCCCATCTGATCAAGGTCTTGTGATTCTGATGCGATTGGGGAGTAGCCCTAGAATAATTGAAATTTTGTCGTAAAGATCCTAGGGTTTCTATCAGAATTAAAGGTTGTGACGACGCCAACATTAATGGTATAATAACTTCAATCTTCAAGTCAATCTGATTGTTCTTTTGAGCTATCACCTTGCAGAGCTACAAGAAGAAGTATTTATGACTGCTCAAAATCCAGTCACTGTTTTTTTTTTTTTTTTTTTTTTTTTTTTTTTTTTTTTATTTTATTTTTTTAATTTTTTCTGCTCCCCCGTAAATTTCTTTTCTTTTTGAAGTTTTGAAATCATTAAAAAACAAAAAACAAAAAAAATGCAAGGCTTAGAGCAACTGCATCAAAAATAAAAGGTAAAATGCATAGTTTCTGATTCACATTCCATTTGAACTTGATAAATCATAAATACGAATGGTCATAAAAAAATATTGTAAAAATTTAATTTCACAGTAATGACCTGACGATGATAGTCATTGTGTTCGACGAACGTATAAGAAAATAGCTTTTAATTTTTCCGGCAACTTTTTCATTGCATCGATTCTACAATGCCTTTATTCTCTCTTTGGATCAAAAGATCAAGGAGAAAGTAAAGATGAAACAATTCAAAGTTTTTATTCAAACTCTAAAATTCAGTCTCCAAAAAGCAACTTTACCTTGTTCTCAAATAAATTTTCCTTTCTTCGCCTTGTTCATTATATGTTTGACTTTTCAAAATATATGATAGTTTGAATCTTCGAACACATTTCTAGTCTTTGTTTATCTCAACACACCTCAACCCATAAGAAAAATGTAACCTTTGACCAATAACCGTCTAATAATAGCCGGTTTTCTGTGTAAAGTCAACGGTTAGCCAACAATGCACTCATTGGTGGCAATTGGTTGTGACAAAACTCACATTGCATTCCAAACTATCTCACTCACTCTCCCGTGACCCCCATAGTTTCAAAATTCGTAAACAGGGCCTTGTTTTACGATATATTATTATCAAAATTGCAATATTTGCCTCAAGGAATTCATTTCTGCCTAAAAATTTCATGAAAGATGTCTCTATCTGCGATTTTTAAAATTAGAGTGAGATAGCAGTACATAGGGGTTATGTGAGAGCAAGGGAGACAGTTTGACTTGGTTTGGAACGCTCATCACCAAGGCATCACTAAAATGGTCTATTGAATGCAGACGAAGAATCTTGGGGACGAACGGTGAATGACAAGTAATCTCGTTATTGCTTTTAAGCTGAAGACAAGTAGGAAATAGAGTTTAAGGTTTATTCTATCTCTCGAGACAAAGAAATATGGGATGAAAATCAAATTTACTTGCTGAAAAAATAAATTGAAATTTATTACAAGAGAAAAAAAAGAAAGAAAAAAGTGGAACAGTTTGAATCTAGCTGAAACATGCACCATTCTATATTTTTTCTTCGTGAGACCATCGCTTCATGACTTTCAAAAGAAAGTTTCCTGGTCGAAATTTTTACTCTTTTGAATCTCAGCAACCTTTATACAATTTGGCGGCTTTCAAATGTTTAAGAACTAATCAGAAAACCTCTATTGGAAACAGCAGCGAAATCTAACAAAAAGAATTTCCACCAGGGAACTTTCTTTTGAACGTCATAGTACCTACTTACAATTCTACAATCATACCAGTAGTGGCTCGTGTGATGTGGCAACGGTGTGTTTTTGACATTTAAACGTATGCAAAAGTAACGATTTCTAGGGGGGGTGCAATGCACCTCTTAAATATCAATTATTTTACATACAGGGTGTTACGAAAAAAAGTTTCCACTGCGGTTTTTGCGAAAACGGCTGCGAATTTTGAAAAACGGCCAAACACGTGTCCAATAATATCGAGGGGGACCCATTTCGGGGGGGTTATTTTTTTCGGCGCCCCCCCGGGAGGGGCGGGGGAGGGGGTCACTTCCGTTTTTCTTATGGGAGCCCTATTTTTTTTATATCAGTATCTAAAAGAGCATAAAAAAAGAAATTTTTTGGCGCAAACCGAAGGTCGATATCGTTTTTAGTTTTCGATATATCGAAGGTCAAAGTTCGATTTGGACCTATTTTCAAAAAATCATTACTCCACTTTTAGATACCGGAATTTAAAAAACTAGGGGTCTAAAATACTCCAAAAAGCAAGCCCATTTTAGAAAAAAATATGAATTTGACACGAATTTAGTCAAAAATAGGGTTTAGCGCCCCCGAAAATTGTCAACGTTTTTACCCCCCAGGGGGGCCCATCAGACAAATTCCTTGAGACGACCCCTATCGAGTGATACATCGATCAAAAGGGCATACCAAACTGAGCATTTTGGCGCAAACCGGAGGTCGATATCGCTTTTCACATTCGAGATATCGAATGTCAAAGTTAGATATACAAAATTCGATATCTCGAATGTGAAAAGCGATATCGACCCCCGGTTTGCGCCAAAATGCTCAGTTTGGTATGCCCTTTTGATCGATGTATCACTCGATAGGGGTCGTCTCAAGGAATTTGTCTGATGGGCCCCCCAGGGGGGTAAAACCGTTGACAATTTTCGGGGGCGCTAAACTCTACTTTTGGCTAAATTTGTGTCAAATTCATATTTTTTTCTAAAACGGGCTTGCTTTTTGGAGTATTTTAGACCCCTAGTTTTTTAAATTCCGGTGTCTCAAAGTGGAGTAATGATTTTTTGAAAATAGGTCCATATCGAACTTTGACCTTCGATATATCGAAAACTAAAAACGATATCGACCTTCGGTTTGCGCCAAAAAATTTCTTTTTTTATGCTCTTTCAGATACTGAAATAAAAAAATAGGGCTCCCATAAGAAAAACGGAAGTGACCCCCTCCCCCGCCCCTCCCAGGGGGGCGCCGAAAAAAATAACCCCCCCGAAATGGGTCCCCCTCGATATTATTGGACACGTGTTTGGCCGTTTTTCAAAATTCGCAGCCGTTTTCGAAAAAACCGCAGTGGAAACTTTTTTTCCTAACACCCTGTAGATTTAAACGGAGAGGATCCATTGTTGCCAAATTTCAAGAGCCTAATCATACTTGAATAATTAAAGACACAGTTTGAAATAGAAAACTTGGCAGTAAAATGAACAGATCTGATGGATTTAACTATTTTTCTTCGATAGAATTGGCACAGAAACTTTATACTGGTAAAATCACGCATTTTGATTCATCCTATAGGTACAAGAATACGATTTTTACGCCTTAACAACATAGTGTGTCCAGCTGTTATAAACGTAAAACCAGGTTTCTTCATCACAAGGTGCCTCTTTCTCACCCTTCGCGCATTGATTCCTATGTATTTTGACCCGCTGATTTCAAATTCGGCCTTAGTTTTTACTCAAAATTCATACTTTTTCCAGAATTTTGAATTGTTTACTAAGAAGACGTAATTTCGAATTTACGTAAAATCTAGGTCAGTTTAATGAAAACAGCATTTTCGAAATCAGCATCTCAAAATACATCAGATAGCGATGATGAAGTGAAATTGTAGGTGTAGAATTATTCTAAACACTAAAAATTAGTAAAATTAACACTGATGGATGGTGAATGTTGCGGACCCACTATGTCGTTTTTGATGCTTACTTCAAGAATACATGTAGCCACTAGCAATGAGTAAGTCAAAGTTGGGGGGGGGGGTTAAGGTTTACATTGATGACCTTTTATTTTTTGTATTCTTTGGTCCTCAAAAACAAATAAAATTACATAGCAACGTGCAATACTTGAATATTAAGAAAATTTATTTGAAACAAATTCGAAAAGTGTCCAACAATGCAAGGGATTTGCCGGGAATTTCAAAAACAGTAGCACTGTGGGCTGAGATCGAAAATAAGTCATCAAAAATCAGTGAAAAAAAGTCATCAAAAATCAGTGAAAAAAAAGTCATCAAAAATCATTGATTTCGACTTTTTAAACTCAAATTAAAACTTTCCCGAGACATTTGTAGATTTAAATAACTTGCTTAAAGTGTTTACTAAGATTAAAATTGGTCTTTAAAGTTTATAAATGATAAATTGATGAGAAATTGACTTTCTGATTTTTGGCACCTTTGCCACCAGTGTACCATCAGAACCAAAAAGAATGTCGGACGTCTCCTTGAAGTGGGCCACCCGTAATACGTATCTGCGGGCCGATCATTTACTTCTTCGTTAAACCGATCGTTGAGACTGTGTATGAGTGATTCTATTGGTCGAATATTGTAAAACTTAGCCGTTGCTATGGTAACCATCGTTATAGTGTCCGTTTTTTAAAGGTTACTCATGAATAGCCTTCATATAACGAGACTCTTAACTATGGTTACCATAGCAACAGCCAACTTTTACAATTTTCGACCAATAGCATCACTCGTTGACAGTTTTAACAATCGGTTTAACGATAAAGTAAATGATCGGCCCGCTGAATGAACTAAGACATTGCAGGTGGCCTACCTCAAGGATTCATCTGACATTCTTTTTGTCCCTGACTGTACTTTACATAGCATCAAATACACAGTGGCGGCTCGTGCTATTTGGCAACAATGTTTTTCCTCCATTTGACTTAATGTAAAACAATCGAATACTGGTGAAGCGCTGCTCCACTTTCTAATCGATTAATTTACACTTAATCAAATGGAGGGATGACATTGTTGAAAAATTACACGAGCCGCCCCTGCAAATACAAGTAACTTACTGTCTCAAAATGAGAAAAAAGAGCACGTTCTATACTAAGAAAGTTGAGAGCAAAATCTGCAAATGAGAGACAATCATACACAGATAAAATAATTTGAAAAGAAATAAAATGGAAAGTTAGAGGGACACTTTTGATGAGAGGGTTCTAACTTTTAAAAATGAGACAAATACCTCCATAAACTGATAGAAAAGAAGACGAAATTTCATTTCCAGATTAAACGGGCTGTAACTTGTGGATTCTGAGGGTATCGGGAACACACAAAATTATTCCTCAATCATCTACATAATTTGTGGCTCTAAATTAATTACATGAGGATTACTGACGGTTTGAGGAAGTCCTGAGAGAGGATTTAAGGAGTGAATACAGCCTTGGCTGATGGGATTTAAAACTTCACTTTGATGAGTTCTGTGATGCATAAGTGAATACTATTACTTAGCAGAATGCAGCAATTCATTGTTAAAGAAACAAATCTGCACAAGTACATTTTAACACTTAAAAGGAAGTACGAGAAAACGTGACAATGGGGCAGTTGCAAGGGTCTGAAGCATAATGTTTTTTGTAAAGAAACTGGAGCTGAGAACAAAGATGTCATTGGTTTCTAATGGAGTCCGATTGTTCTGGAGATGAGATTTGGGCCCAAAATACATTGTTTTAAATCGGAATTCCCCGTAGTGATCACTACGCACACGACTTTTCTCAACTTAACACGTATGTATCTTCAACACCGGGAAACTCAGGAAAAAAGCAAAGACACCATTGTTCTCAGCTCATCAAGTACTGTCATTTACTTTATAAAAAACACAACATTTCAGACCCTTGTAACTGCCCCATTGGCAACCGCATATTTTATCACTTTACAGTAGCGCCTGGTATTTCAAAACCAAATTTTGTGGTATTCTTGCGCCGTCTGCTATTGTTCACATGAGGTCGTATTGCTGTTGTGTGCTACTTGTTCTACAGAACGTACTATCATCATTATCTCATCCACCCCTAAAATGGCACAACTGCGGAGCTGTTTCTTTAGTAACAAAAAGCTACATTTGCTGCAATCAGATGTTAAAATAGCACTGCGAAAATGACACGAAAACAGGTTAAAACTATTTTGATCAGAGTGGACAAGCACTTATCGTCTAGGGATGTAAGTGCAAAGTTCTCGAAAGTGCAAACTAACTCCGGACAAGTCTAAAGAGGTCCATAAAATCTAGCCCTGCTGTACTTCAAAAGTTCAAACCTAATAAAAGTTAAAAGTTGCAACCGGTAACTAAAAGTACATCAGCTCTAGGACTTAAGAATAGAGACAGGAGGTAGTAAATAATCACCAAGCTTTTCCATAAATATCTTTAAAAACAGAGGGCAAGTTGGTTAGGATATCAGATGCCTCCATGCTACGTCCTAAAGTTTTGAAAGTTTTGTTAGAGCTTTTCCTGACAACTGTACAAGCAATATATCCAGCTAACATTTCAGGAACACAATGGTTTTCTTCCGGAGGAAAATCATTAATAAAAGCCCAATAGGACACTGCACCTAAGACGCCAGAGAGAAGATCCCCCTGACCCCCACAACGTTTAAGTCCACCTTCTTCTGAACATCGGACATGTAAATTACCATTGACAATAATATCAGACGGGCCTTTGAGAACAATAGTAAAATTGTTGCCTAATCTTTCAGCTAGAATTTTAACATGATCAAAACAGATGTTATCTACTAAGGCTTGAGACCCTTTGAAAAAAGTATAGAGAAGTTTAAATTCATTAACATTTGGCGTAACGTAAATTTTTCCCATGTAAGATTTGAAGAGATCAGGTTTTTTCAATAACAATTGAATACCGTCTGCATCAATTATTAATGGAATACTGGCAGTCCCCTTTAGATTGTTTAGTTCATCGATGATATTAAAAACAGATTTTTGAATTGTTTCATTTCGACCCAAGCCAGGGCCAATGACAAGAGTGTGCAAACGCGTTAAGAATGGGGCGGATAAATTTGTCGGCTTATCCAAGAATGGTAAGACCATTAAATCTGGACTATAACTCTTGATAACAGGAGCAGCATTTTCTGCTGTAAAGATATAAACAAGATCGGCGCCAGATCTAAGAGCGCTCATTCCTGCGAAATAAGGAGCACCTGAAAATTCAATTGATCCTCCAATAATTCCAACTCTCCCAGCTTGACCTTTGTGACTGGTTTTCTTCAGAATAGGGAGGAGTTTGTAGGTGTCTTCGCGACATGTTGCTTCAATTTCTTCTTCAGTGGTCGAGGCCATTTCACAAGAGGAGCTGAATGAATTCCTTTGTTCCGTAGGAGATGTAATTCTACTTGCCAAACAGGTGTAGAGAAACAAATAGTGATGTATCATTGGACTCTTGAAAAAAGTATGAGCCTGCAGAGCAACATTGGCGCCAATAGCGTGTTTACGCTGAAAGCAGAAAAAAAAAAATATACTTATAATAAGTGCTGAAGATGAAAGCAAACAAGACAAGAGTGCAAGTCGACAAGAGATCAAGTAACGCAACAATACTATTCAGGACCTGATACTCAGAATACATCAGCTCTATTTATTTAAAGTTTCTTTTCATGGCAAGTCTCTGATGGAAAAATACTGACTGGTTTTTTGCGACATTTTATGATTGGCAGCTATCGACTTGGTGCGATGAATTGGTTGCTTCTCCACACAAGTCTATGCAAAACAATAAATTTTTACGAGGACGATTGAACTGCCCGTAGACAATAATTCTATGCCAGCACAAATGGGAGTTACTTACCTATAGTTCAACCTTAAATACTTCGGTTGTTTTCGAGCAGGCACTGTAAAGTCTTCCGTAGGTAATATTTACATCTTTTAAGGCTCTCAGACGTTTTTGATTAGTGAGAAAATATAAAATTCAAGATAAGTACTAGCTAGATAACAAAACAAAAAGGAAAAAAAATTACCTTCGATACAGAGAGCAAATTTGAAATGACTCCTTGACTGAGGACTTGGGGACCCAGAAATTTAAGCCGAAGGCTTATCATCAGAGATTTGGAGGATTCCTCATGGTATAAGTACAAAAAACAAGTAAATGCTGAAAATTAAATTAGCTTCACTGCTTGAAATGGGAAGACTCGTTTCGAAGTTAGATCGTGGTTAATGGGGGGATGAAAGCAAACACTTCAATTTGAACAGGAGAAAATTTCTCACAATCAGATCAGATGACATAAAAATGATTACAATGATAACGAAGAATAATGGAGATGGTTTAATCACAGGTTCAATGATTCGTCAATTAGCCTTCGCAGAGTTACGGCAAGTAGGTACAAACTACATAATTAAAAATGAACTAATTATAAAAACACTTATCATGATTCACGAACTACTGTCAAGTTTCATGCGATTGCGATTTCCATTTTTACCAATTTACTCTTGAAAATATTAAATAAACTTCCTCGGTGCAATGAAAGTAGAAAAGGTTGTCGGATCGGACAATTGTTTTCAGCACCACGGGGAAATCGTCCATTAGAGACAAAATCAAAACATTCGTCTTGGCAACAGTGCTAAACACGTGCTTGTATTTACAAAATTGCAGAGGACTCTTTTTATCAGTGACGAGATGCTTGTTTGAAGTTGATAACCTCTCACTGTATATCATAACACCATAACACCTTCTTGCAAGTTGCAAGCTGCAAACAGTGTGAGAGAGTAATTTATTAAAACTTCTGCTCAATGTTAAATGTTCTAGGGATCGTGTATAAGTTGTATTTGGTAAAGGGTATTGGCCCATTACTTATTTAGCAACCAATTTAGTTTCAATTAATTTTTAATTTTTACAAATGATTTTTTTTAACTTGTGTCAGTGCTGTGAAATGTAGATTGTAGGGGCTGTTATGATAAAGATATGCGTTTCCTCTGAAAGCTTCGAGGAATCGGCCTAACTCAGTGAATTTCATCTTATCCGCAACAATTCTTGCCAAAACTTGTATACTTCAATTTTTTTTCAAAGCTGTCTCGCAGGTATGACTTTTGTCGAGAAAATCAACAATGAGCTAAGCCAAGAACTCAAACGATCTCAGCTGAAAACCAGGTATAAACCTTTACTTTTCCTGCGCTGTTTCTTATCCATCTTATCATTTTCATCCAAACTATTGGTCGTTATAGAAAAGATTCGACTCGGCGGCTGTAAGACTTTCATAAAAATATCCGTACCACTCTACCAATAGCCGCTTTCAGAGTTGGGCAAATGGGACTCGAGTACTGCGGTTGAACCGCCAAGTACTTTTTGTATTTGATCTGACTCTCCAAGTACATTTCGCATTGGAGAAGAGGACAGTTTTCAAACTCCAATTTTAGGGAAATCCATGCTGATTTTAGAAAATCAAATATTATTTTCGGTTACTTTGCCTCGATTTTTGAAAAAATATTTCCAATCACTTTTTAATTACGGATTGGAAACTTTCCGAAACCCGAGTGCAAAGGAGAGTCAGATCGAATACTACAAGTACTCGGCAGTTCAACTTCGGCACTCTAGTCTTATTTGCCCAACTCTGGCGGCATCCCATTGGCTAATTGCGGAATGAAGCTGATGTTTTTATAAATGTAGTACAAATGTTCAGTTTAATCTTTACTATCGTTCGTTAACTAGAGGCTGTTTCAGATAGCTTCGGTTCTGACAGATTTTTCTTTACATGCGCGGAAGGAAGATATCAAGTTTTCAATTATGCTTTATTGTTAATATTCACTAATTACGATAGTTAACGGAGTCTGTTTTGTGGCAAAAAGTTCTAAGCAGTGAACGGCATCAACGTTTTCACGCATGTAAACAACGAGCTGTCAGAGCCGAAGTTGTCTGAAACGGCCTCTACCTAGTGTAAAAATCCAAGCAAAAATTAGAATAAATGGAGGCCTGTAGGGGTCGGAGGGTAGCCCATGAACAAATGATCAAAGTACGCAATATTTTGACTGTATGAGACTTACAGGGGCGACTCAAACTGATCTTCTTTGATACCAAGAGTGGTTTGGAACAATTATGTGAGTTTAAGTGGCTAAAATACATGACTACAGGAGTGCATTTTCAGAACTGCATTATTGTGACCTCATGAAGATTCTTATCTCTTTTACAGGAATAATAACTGCTATGGATTATGGTCAGTTATCATGTTACTCTCATGATTCTTATCTTTTTTTCAGGACTAATACCAGCAATGGATTATGGCTAGTTATCATCCTCCCCCTATGTGTCATCACAGTTATCATGTTACTCTCATGATTCTTATCTTTTTTTCAGGACTAATACCAGCAATGGATTATGGCTAGTTATCATCCTCCCCCTATGTGTCATCACAAGCTGCATCAAGTATTCTCCAGTCTCGGATGTTTACATGATCTGCTCCATCATCAGCATTGGTCTAATAATAAATTCTGTTTTCGGTTTGTTTCACAAAGAAGAGAAACCTTTCAGACAAATTGGCTCCATAGCTTCCTCCTTATTCATAGCCCTAACTCTTACGCTCTATGCAAACTACGGTGAGCCAACTATTCTAAGGCCCGGTATTACGAACCTTGGTTTGTCCCAGAGACAATATGTAATAGAGACCACGCACTATCTATCTTGCCCATGTTTGCGCACGGTGGCAACTTTTTTTTGTTGGGTCTCAACGGAACTCCGCAAACATGGACCGTACGTTGACTGATGAGGAAAGTCGTTGAGATTTTTGCCTAGTGAAACCGAAGCATTGAAATTGCATCAGTCAATGTAAGGTCCATGTTGGATGGTGTTCTCTCATGCTCCCTGTGTTAAATCCTGTTGAGTTCAGAAAAATAAATCAGCCACTGTGCGCACGGCTAGTGCGTGGTCTCTATTATATATTGTCTCTGGTTTGTCCAAACCAATCGTTTGACTGATCCACAAGGCAATCTGGTGGGTAGCCAACCTACTGGTTTAAGGGTGAGAACAAAGGAGGCTTATCACCTAACCAGAACAAAACAAGAGGTCGTAAAACTCCACTTCTCGTATACCTGAGGTTAGAGCTCTAACTACTGCCAATTTATCACATAACCAGAGGTCGTAATATCAGGACTAACTTGCTTCTCTGAAATAATTCTGAGTTCTCGTCATTCATAGACTCTTGACTCTTTTGCCACTTCTGCATTTCCTCTGAGCGTGTCCGTATTAAGAATCTATTCATGGCATTTTTGGTGACTGTGGGGTGTGAGACTTTGTGTTTTGTTAATCCTTTTTCTATGCATCCCTCTCTTTGCGAAGTGTGATTATTTTATTAATGCAAATGACAAAATACATAATCTCACACCCCTCACGCAGTCACCCTGAATTCCTTGAATAGATTACTGATGCTCCACTTTTTAGATCACATATTTTCTATTGTTTTGTCTGCATTTTTTCTTTTCTTATCTTTAAATTGACGGTAAGTAATACCTCTTTATTTTTGTTCGTGCAAAAATTGTTTGAGCGTACAGCGTTTACGATTCGAATCTTCTTTTCTATTTACAACATCAGCACCGAAGCCGTGCTTTTATGGCAAAATGGTCAAAATGTTGAGGAAAAATCTGGAAAATGTAAAAATACAGTTGCAAGAATAAGTGAGTGCCGGCGCGGGATTTGAACCCACAACCTAAGATTCCAATAGTGACGATCCTATCCTTTTGGCTGCCCTGCCAATTGATGATTGTGACTAATGAGAGATCCTAAGTAACCCTTTAAGCTGGCTTGCTTAGTCAATTTTTTCTCTCTGTTTGTAAGGCCAATTTAAATTGGCCTTAAAAACAGTGTCCTAACTGAATGCCATCTCTTTGTTTTGCAAATGAAATTCTAACTCCCAATCCTAATATTGCACCAACCTAAACCAATATTGCAATCCTCTTCTCAATTTTTTCTCGGAATAATGTGTGCTGTCAATTTTTTCAGGCGTCGTGCTTAATTTGCTGTTTGCAATTTCCTCTTCGGTCAGCTATCACACAGTTTTGCTTACTTTGATAGAGTTCTGTCCTCTCAGTTTTACTTATGGTGAAGCATCCATCACTGCTCAAACAGCTATCTTATTCCTCGTCACTTCTCTTGTAAATATTTCATCGTCCACTATACATCTACCAAATACTTGCTTTGATACTGCAACTCTTATTCTACAAGTGAGTAAATCAATCCTTTTTTGGAAGAAACATTCAAACTAAAAGAAACAGTGGCCAGAAAATTTGACCAATCGTTTTTGTCCAAAGGCACAGATGGTTCAATATCATTTTGGGTACAAATGGTCAGTTTGTTCACAAGTCAAATTCGTCCAGAAAAATAATGTTCACGAAGGAAAATGTCCTAGTAGGAAAATCAGCCAACTATTTCTTTGGCCAAAAATAGAGTTTCTCCAAATTATGAAAAACTTTTCTCCTCTGAAGTTTCGTCCAAAATGAAATAAAAAAAATATGTTTAAGTATATTACATGTCAATCTACATTTCACGCTTTGATCCGCGTAAAATTTCAAATGGGTAGATGTTAGATTTTTGAAATTTCTCTACAACAGATGACTAAAAAAAGAATAATTTTTCCAATAAATGTCAGAAGTTCCGTTGATTTGAAAAAAAAATTACCTTAAAAAAATCGATCGTCCATGTATTTTTATCTCTCAGGTTAGTTTCTCATTGAATTGGCGGAAAAGAGGAGTTACCAACTGTTGCTTTGTGACAAAATCCTTTGAGGTCAAAAATGTGTCACGGCCCAAGTTTATGTTGGACGTTTTGTATACCGGACCATGAATGTTTGGACAAGAAGAATTCTACAAAATTGAAAGTGGACGAAATACTTTGGATGGAACATTTAGTTGCACGAAATGTATTGGACAAACTTTCTTGTCACCAAAAAAACTTGTATGTCCTTATGTAAAATTTCAGGCAAAACTCACAGAGTTTTCAATCCATTAGTGCAACTAGTTATTGTTCTAAATTTCATTTTCTTTGGGTAATTTAAATGAAGTAACACAGTGGGGTAGGGTGCAATTTTGCAACATTGCAGTTCGACCACTTAAACCCATAAAAAAGATAGAACTGCTGGGTGTTCGGTGAACACCTTCAAATTCGACCTTTTATAAGGATTTAAATGGACACAGTACAACGTTGCCAAATTGCTCACTGCTGTAACATGTATTCAAGTCATATCATAATAATGGCAAAGTTTTTCATGGATTTTCTAAGCCCTCAAACATGAAAATTGGCAATGAATTGAACGTGTAACTTTTCATGGCAAAGGACATGACACATTTCTGATAGCGCGTGGATCATGGTTAAGTTGCTCTTTTTTTTTTTACAGAAATCGAAACTAGAGACTATTCTGAGTAAAAGTTCTCACGGGCTGCTCACAATTTTTCTGTGTCAAGTCTAGCCGCTATCTAAGTTTGAAAATTGGAACGTATGTTTAGTCGTATTTATTAACTCTTTGATACAGCAGAAATTTTCCTCCCATACGAAAACCTCAAGTCACAGTAAATGTGGTGATACCTAATGAAGAATCTGTGTCATTGCGAATGTGTGCTAAGCAACAAAGAAATCACTAATCAGTCGAATTTCCTCGATGATGGGAGGTCGTTGCTCCCGAAACCTGTCTGACATTTGTTTTATTTTATGCAAGTGAGTTATCGGTGTTAAATTTTTTTTGGAATAAGGTGTTTCTGTACATTATTCCAGTAACTCAATCAATACTTTCTTTATTATTTTCTCTGATCTAGGTTGGTTTACTGGGAATTAAAATTATTTGTCTATCCTGCTTTGTGATAAAGTCTCTACGGAATTGGGGACCGTTTTATGCATTTTCGTTTGGAATTGTTGCTGGTGGCATAGTACCTGCTCTGCACTTCTTATTAAATGCCAGCCCTTTATTGCTGATATTCAATCTTATTACTGAAGACAAGCTTACCGTAAGATTATTTCCCCTAAATTTTTTCTTTCATTTTTATTTCTGCAAAGCTAAGCTCTAAACTTCTGCTAAAAAACTATCTCACAGGAGACCAAAGTTTTGATAATAAGGCTAAATTTTGGCCCCTTATTCCTTATTGCTCGAGTTATAATTTACAAAATTGTGAATTAGGCATGCATTACAGTAGTTCAACAAACTGCCACCAAGATTCTCGAGTGCTGCATTCGTTCCGTCAGTGTTTCATGACACCCTCTCAATAAATACGAAAATGTGAAAGAAATTTGCTGAGAATAGCTCACCATTTAAGTTTGTTCCTGTGAAACAATTTTGTTGAGTGGGACACGACACACTAGCAGTAAGAGTTAAATGATCAATCTATTCAACCTGAACTCCATGGATTCCGCGACTAACTTCCTGAGATTCCATTCCGCCAGATAGCGCCACCAGTGGTTTTTTCTGGAACTCGAAGTTTCTCAGGTATTTTATCAACAGGGGCATCATTTAGGGGGGGATTGCCCCCCTCCTAAATTTCCAAGGATTCCCCAAGGATTTGACATATCTCGAAATATGAAGAAAATCAGAGAAGCAATAGGAAGGTTGTCTAATTTAGAGCGTATAGGTTAAGAAAGCCTTCCATTTGAGGGAAGAATGTGTACAAAATGTGTATGCGTAATTTTCCCACGTTGTAAGTGATAACAGACGTCGCGATCATCAAAGTCCTCAATGGTTTGGGTTTTCAGGGGTCAATAGCTTGAGAGACCAAAAGATAAGAAACAAGCTCATCAGTATCCCCCCCCCCACTTACGAAAGTTAAAATGACGCCCCTGATAATCCAGAAATGAAGGTAAACGTGGCAGAGGTCCCGATGATCCTAAACCTAAATTTTTGTTTTCAAATTTTTTTATATTAATTAAAATTGGTCATTTTTAGAGGAGTTGATGTGGTGGCAACTTTTGGACTTGGACTTTGAGTACCTATTCTCATTATCAAGCTGAGATGATTCCAGGGTCGATTAATTCCAATTATTAACACCATACGACGCTGCTCAAAAACTCTTTGGTCGTTGGCCAAAATTAATGATTATACGCAAAAAGTACAGCAAGACCACTCCTACAGTGAGTTTATCTTTTTGGATGTTTTAATTATATTTTCTAAACTAATGTGCTTTCATGCCAGCAGATGTTCTTGTTTGGTTACTGGATATTTTGTTGCGTGGCTGCTGTTTTGGTAATCTCAACACAACTGATGATCAATTCAAAAGCATCTACTGCTGTTCGCAAATATTTTCATATCCTTGCTGTAGCTGTCTACATACCGGGACTTGTCGTCAACCCATGCCTGATTTATCTATCTAGTGGCATTGTTTTTGCCCTTTTCATCATCTTAGAGGTAAGATTACATACTTAGTCTTGCAGTCTCTAGAGTAGTGATCCACATCCGATTAATGGTACCGTGACACCTGGTGACACCGGTGTTGAAAGAAAGTCATCTCTTATTGGTCACTTCTTAATGAAGTTGCAGTATTATTATATAAAAATCTCCCACTATTACTGCCCTACGCCACCATTACGCCCTAAATAAAAGCGCTTAGGTATTGAGTTTAGGAGTGGATTTTAGAAGTTTTTCGTGCTGCCATTGTTATTTTTGGAGGTTTTTACACCAGAATGGTCAATTAAATCGCTATTAGCAAAAGTGTGCAACAGCCCCATTAAATATCTTAGTTCGATTTCGTCAAGTTGATTTATGTTTCTATTTCCTTCCAGGCGTCAAGAATTATGAGACTGCCTCCTTTAGGAAAAATTCTACAAGAGGCTTTTCAAAACTTTGCTGATGAGAAGGACGAAGGACCGTTAGCTTTGACTCCCATTTATCTTCTCGTTGGATGCTCAGCGCCCGTTTGGATTCACCCTCATCCAGTTAATAAGTGCGATCTTATCCCTCTCCTGGCTGGCATTCTGTCTGTCGGTGTTGGAGACACAGCTGCTAGTATGGTTGGATCAAAATTTGGAAGGCATCCTTGGATAGGTACCAAATTACGTAAATAACTCAAATTGAAAAAATCACTACTCACACACAAGGCCTTAACTATATTTTTGGGGCAAAAAAAAATAACGGAAACCAGGGCCCCCTATTATTGGGTAATGTGACTGGGAGGGTGGGGGGAACTCTCTACTCAAATTGAAAAAATCACTATTCACACACAAGGCCTTAACTAAATTTTTTGGGGCAAAAAAAATTAACGGAGACCGGGGGCCCCCTATTATTGGGTAATGTGACTGGGAGTTCCACACTTCGTACTAAAATAAAAAAATAACATTGGGGGCCCCCCAAGCCTCGGGTCCCAGGGGCATTACTCTGGCTGCTCTGTGGTAGTTACAGCCCTGCTCGCACAAGCCCGAGTTCTATTAATATCAGGTCAGTCCAGTAAGTAATCCATTCCAACGTCTCCCTGCTACACATGTGCCTTTACTTTTGTATTCTGTGTAACAGCTGTTAAAGGACTTAATGATCTTTCTTTTAAGCCAAAATACAAGTTGATTGGACAACCCATGCTCAAGAAAAGTTGTTTGCAACTCGGCTACCTTTTTTTTCAGATTATCTTCAATCCAAGGGATAGGTAGGCAACCCGCGCGACCAAATTTATGTTAGTACCTCTTTCCAAAAAAAAAAAAAAAAAAAAGAATGTGAGGCTCCTAGACATCAGGAAAGGTGTTTTCATTTTTTGACCAGTCTACCCCCTTAAGGTGATTCTATGGCAAACTCACGGAAATTTTAATCCAATAGATGGCGTTATTTGTCGCTTGCTCTGAAAATAGCCGTTTTTGACGGTTTTTGGCTGTTTTCTCTGAACAGACGAATAACACTATGCAACAGCCATTTTGTCCACGGGTTGAGACCTATTTTTTCTGACTCTTAGTGACCAAAGAAGTCAGAAAATGGCCATGGAAGTGCCGGGAAAATGTGTATGCGCCCAGGACGCCGCCATTTTGAAAAATCAGAAATTCAGCCGACTTGCCGTCGGTTTTTTGAGGCTAGCGCCCTTAATTTTTACTCAAATGAAAAAAATGTGCATATAAAATGAAAGAGCATAAAATTTCCTACAAGATGAGTTACCTTGATTTGTTTTTCGATCAGCAAAAATATTCAAAAACTGAAGTTTTTTAAATTTTATTTTTTAAAAAATCGAAAATTTGACTATTTTTTGGATGAATTTTAGCTCATGCCGTCAAAAATAGAAATCCTAGAAAAAAATAGATTAATGCATTGAAAAGAGCGTTAAAGTGGCTACAAGATGATGTACTACAAAAGTTTTTTGTGATTCTTTTTTGCCACTTTTTAGCCATTAAAATGATTTTCCCCAAAATTCAGTTTTCTCCCTCTATGCTCCCTAATTTACTAACGGTATCATTGAATAACGTCGATTTGGTTCCTCTCATGCACCCTCGGACCAAAATAATCTGTTTTTCCATCAAAAGTGACCGTGAATAATGGCGAAAATCGAGTTGAGAACGAGTTCTCTCCTTTATTCGTCATGAATTTCACCATGGGCGGCGCGTGGGGTCGAAAAAAGGAGGGCTAAAAAAATTCCCTTTTTTTTTTTTTTTTTTTTTTTTTGTGGTAGCCCCGCACCCTCAAAAAGTGTGGAAGAAGGCTATAGCCCCATACACCCGCCGCCTTGCTCACACTTTGATGTAATGAAAAAAGACATATTTAATTTTTAAGATTTTGTTTACTTTTGCTCAATTGTAATTTGATTGTTCAGAAATTCTCAACTTCATTTGGTGGCCCTGAGGAAGGACATTTTTGACAGCACATATTTGAATTTTTATAAGATGCTTTGGTGAATTTGAAGCCTTGACTTGGACAGCAGGCTGAAGTCAAGCATCATTATGCGTGGCTTCTATACAAGTAACTGCCAAGTGCCAGGTCTAAATTTTAAGAAGGACAGGAACGGACACTGCATGTGCAATGTGCATACGTAACGACAGACAGTACAACGGCTCTTTTCAGAGCCACCTAAAATGGCTAAAAATTGGCGCGCCACTTTTTCAAATTCTCTTTACTCTCTCATTTCTGGACCAGTGTGAACTCAGGAATCTCATCACTCTCCCAATTATAACCGCACTGGAATATACCAATACCCAACCCGATTAAAAACCGTTCTTCTCAGGGCCACCACTTATTTTATTGTTCTCAGCACATCATTGATCCCATCCGCTCTTTTCAGAGCAAATAATAACATGCATTTTTCTGAAACCAATATTGTTTTCCATAGCTGAGTGTGAAATAAAACTTCAAAAAATATCTGCCTTCTTTAGCAGGTATATATTTTTTTTTTTTTTTTTTTTTTTTTAGCATGGGATATTTGAGAAGAACTGAATGCATACGTAGACACATTTAATGTAAATATGGGAATCAAAGGTTATGAGTCAAGCTTTTTCCACCATTATTCACGGTCACCTTTGATGGAAAAACAGATTATTTTGGTCTGAGGGTGCATGAGAGGAACCAAATCGACGTTATTCAATGATACCGTTAGTAAATTAGGGAGCATAGAGGGAGAAAACTGAATTTTGGGGAAAATCATTTTAATGGCTAAAAAGTGGCAAAAAAGAATCACAAAAAACTTTTGTAGTACATCATCTTGTAGCCACTTTAACGCTCTTTTCAATGCATTAATCTATTTTTTCTAGGATTTCTATTTTTGACGGCATGAGCTAAAATTCATCCAAAAAATAGTCAAATTTTCGATTTTTTAAAAAATAAAATTTAAAAAACTTCAGTTTTTGAATATTTTTGCTGATCGAAAAACAAATCAAGGTAACTCATCTTGTAGGAAATTTTATGCTCTTTCATTTTATATGCACATTTTTTTCATTTGAGTAAAAATTAAGGGCGCTAGCCTCAAAAAACCGACGGCAAGTCGGCTGAATTTCTGATTTTTCAAAATGGCGGCGTCCTGGGCGCATACACATTTTCCCGGCACTTCCATGGCCATTTTCTGACTTCTTTGGTCACTAGGAGTCAGAAAAAATAGGTCTCAACCCGTGGACAAGCCAAAAGTCAAATTTTGTTGCATAGTGTAATAGACAAAAAAATCGGACTGTCAGCACCTGCTTAATTTTTTGCTTAATTTTTTGAGCCATAAACAGGCCTAATTGGTTCTAAAATAAAGGCGTAACTATGCAAAGAAAAAATCATATGTAATTTGGAGTTGTATCAGTAAAGATTACAGGTTTCTGTTTCACCTGTAATCTTTACTGATACAACTCCAAATTACATATGATTTTTTCTTTGCATAGTTACGCCTTTATTTTAGAACCAATTTGGCCCGTTTATGGCTCAAAAAATCAAGCAATAAATTAAGCAGGTGCTGACAGTCCGATTTTTTGTCAATTAATCGTCGGTTCAGAGAATTCAGCCAAAAACCGTCGAAAAATGGCTATTTTCGGAGCCAGCAACAAGCAACGCCATCTATCGGATTAAAATTTCCGGGAGTTTGCCTTAAAATCACCTTAAGAGTAATTATACAAAGTTTCAGTTCATAATTAAGCTGACAGAGGCCATAAAAATACATTTTTGTGGAGGATTTATTGATTGACTTCATTATCTTTCGAAAATTGGAACTCCATTTAAAACTTTCATTAAAACTCTAAAACTCTATTCCGTCAGTTTTTTTTTTAATTTTCGCAAGTTTTGGTCTTGAACTGACCAACATAACCTCTTTTATGCAGTGGTATTAACATCTGAATTTTTGTTCTTGTGAAGATAAGGTCGATTTCATAGTCATAGCCAGGATATTGTCTTTCTCTCTCTCTTACCCCATTTGAACGCATGTGTTAGAATTGGACAGAAACAGAGGCTGAAGTCACATGAAAGCCCCTACATCCATCCTTTTCTAACAAATGCGTTTAAATGGGCTAAAAGAGAGAAAGACAATATCCTGGCTACAGCCTGTGTTGCCAGATGGAGGGTAAAAAGCCGTATCATCCCCCATTTAAATCAGTGTAAAACGTACGGCTTTTTCACCCCAATCTGGCAACACTAGCTACAGCTATGGTCGTTTTTGTCAAAGTGCGTTGCATTTATGTATAAAGTACTAATAGATTCTGTCCTCTCCTTTTCATTTCAGGAACCAACAAATCAAAAGAGGGGACTGCAGCCTGCATTCTGTCACAAATTAGTTTGTTATTAATACTGGTTTATTTTAAAGTTCTTACTTTCAAGTGTATATTTCATCCCATCACCGCAATCATTATTATATCCTTTGTTGAGGCAAAGACTGATCAGGTTGATAATTTAGCTCTTCCATTGTTAATGTACTTCTTATTAGTTGTATAAGTTTTATTGTTTGTGAACACCACACTTGCATAGCTGTCTTTTTTCTAGAGACAGTATGTAATAGAGACCACGCATTATCTATCTCGCCCATGTTTGCGCACGGTGGCAACTTTTCTTTTCGGAGTCTCAACAGAACACCGCAAACATGAACTCATACGTTGACTGATGAGAAAAGTCGTTGAGATTTTTGCCTAGTGGAACTGAGGCACAGAAATTGCATCAGTTAACGTATGGTCCATGTTGGATGGTGCTCCATCATGCTCCCTGTGTTAATTCCTGTTGAGTTTCGACAAATAAGTCAGCCACCGCGCACACGGCTAGTGCGTGGTCTCTATTATTTATTGTCTCTGCTTTTTTCATGTTGAGGCTTGTGGCTCTGTGGCTCGAATTTCACTTTTTCTTTTTTTTTGTCAAGCTGTGCTTGTAAATAATTTTATCTACAGATTGTATCCTAAAAACCCCAAAACGCCAAGCACTTTTCTTTTACTTTCTCACAACTAACAAAGTTAAAAATTGAGAAAGTATTGCGCAGATGTTTGTCTGTCTGTATCCTAGCATAACTTTTGAACCATATACATAAAAAATTTTCAGGAAAGTTGCTTTTAACATTCCCCAGAGCGACTTTTTTTTGTCTTTCCGAAATTTTAAACTGTATGCGAGTTATGGAGGATATAAAGTTTCCATTAAAATCAATGGGAAAATGGGTAAACATAGGGAAAAATTGGAATATTTCAAATATAATTGTTCGAATTTTGATGAAAATTTGAAAAAGCATTCTGAAACCCGTCTACTGTAATATTAATTTCTTAAGGGGGGTCTGGGCATCCCTTGATATTAAGTTTGATGTGAGAAAGTGTTGGTAGGGTATTCCTTACAGTTTATTTCCTGTTTTTTGTGTTCACAACCGTCCATAAGACTCCACATAAAAAATTTTCAAACTGTGAAACGAATGAAAAAAGACGGCTTTTGTAAACCACAACTCAAATTTAGAAAGAGAAAAAGAAAAAAAAAAAAAAATTCAAACATATCAGCGATCCCCGCAGGCCTAAAAGTTAGAGGAGGAATGTAAAAAATAAAAAAAAAATTAAAAATTTGGGGAAGATGGGCCCAAAAAAGTTGCTCAATACTGAGGTGTAGTGGTTTTAACCCAACACGCACCATTATTAGTGTAGTTCTCTGCTAATTTCGCTGCTACTCTCAATAAAAGTATTGATGGCAAGTGCACGGAAAAAAAAAACTGGTAGAATTTACCATCTGCACAGCTGATTTTGGAGTCTGCTATCAAGTATGGTAAATTTTACCATCTTATGGTGAATGCAATGTACTTTGTGGTATATTAAGATAACCTGTTGGCACTTTTCGCCACAAAGTACGTTGCATTTACTATATGATGGTAAAATTTACCATACTTGATAGCATACTCTATAAAATCAGCCATGCACATGGTAAATTCTACCAGTCTTTTTTTCCGTGAGATATTCATGGACCAAGCAACTAACCTCCGCAGTTTACAAGCTGCAGCCTTTTGAAATTGTAGCAATATTGATTTTATAATATATTGCTTTTTAAAAATATTACAACCTTGTCCTCTTTTGTCTCATTTTAAGGCTGCAAAACTTTTGCTCTTCTTTTTTTCTTCTTTTTCATTCCAATTTTACTAGTCAGATTGTGTCGAAAATGGAATGAAGTCAGTAAAGAATTTATAGGTTCTCAAATTTTAAGTTATTTTTGCTATCATGATTACAAATGCTCATTCCTGGAAAATATTGTGGCAATCAATGTACATATTATTACTATTATTAATGGGGTTCTTTTGTGGTTTGACGGTGCATGTAACATTTCTAGACTTCACCAAGAAGATCATCTTTGAATGAATAAAATCTTTGTGTTTTAAACAGCGGTTCTCAACTCGTAGTCCGCAGACTACTCGCCGGTGGTCCGCAAAGGTCCATCTAAAATTTCCGCATTTTCTCATTTTTCGTGCAAAAGCGGCAATGCCTAATTTTTCAATATTTTTCTTTCTTTTTCAAGGTGGAAAGAAAGAAGTATTTCTGTTACTATGGAATCCAATGTAATCCATTTATGAATTCTAGCCCTCAAATTTTGTGTCAAATTTTTGTTTTTTCCCCATTTTTTCCAAAAGTCAATAAGCTTTTAGAGTCTAAATTCAAAACTGCTGCTGCGGCTAGTAGTGGCTGAGTTTTCTGGTCTTCCTTACAGTGACTTGTAAAAAAAAAAAAAAAACAAAACAAAAAAGGCCTCGATTTTTCGATGTTGGTCTGCAAGGCTTCTTCACTCGGTGGGTAGATGGTCCGCGGCCAAAATGAGTTTGGTACCGGTGGTTTAAAAGAAGAAAAACAAGCAAACATATTTATTTAAATTATTTTAATTTTTAAGAGTTCCTAATTTATTTTGTCTTATGGAACAAACCAGAATCAACAAACTTTTATTTCTAGTTTGAGACTATGTATGTTTTAGTACATAGAAATTTCTTACGATTATATTGCTGAAAACAAGACAATCACTTTTTTATTGACGTAATTTATAAATTGATCTGAAAACTTTTCTTGTTTCAAAGGAAACAAACAATCACTTTTTATTTGAAGTCATTTTTAATAAATTGATTTGAAAACTTACGTTTGTTTTTTCTTTGATCCAAAGATAAATCCAAAGGTGACTTTTAAGTTTAGGTAAAAAGTTAGAAGGCACTTGTGGTGGCAACTTATCTGGAACGCAGTCTGTTATGCTTTTGATAAAAGCGAAAGTTTCAAATTTGATTTCCAAGACAGCAAATTAATCAAATACCTGTTGGTTTCTTTGAAAGAATAATATAAAAAATTGCACCAGTGCCTCATGGAAACGAATCAATTACATGGAGATATTTTTTCTTCAACTCAGTGAATTTCTAACAATGTTAACAAACAGTACGATTTGGTTACAAACCTTCCTTTGTACAAACCAAGAGAGACCCCAGCCCAGTTTTTTTTTTTTTTTACAAAGAAATGATGAAAAATGCATCAAAGCCTTTCCCTTCTGAAATTGCATCTCAGAAGGGATTACAAAAAACAGAGATTATCTTGTGTTGTTGCTGCGTGATTTAGCATTTATGATGTGAGTTATAAGAGCCGTAGAACCCGCCTGGACCTATTGAGAACCTATACCTTTTTAGAAGTAGAAAACTTAAAAATAGAAACTTCTATTAGGTCTAATAGGTCTAATAGTCAATAGGTTATAATAGGTCTAAGAACTAAATAGAAATAGAAATAAATTCTACTAGCATATTCAATGCAATTTAGAGAATTTCAGGTCTCAGAGTTTTTAGAGAGACAGGGAGAAAATAGATATTTTAGGCTGGCTTGAAAACAACAACAAAATCTTGCATGTTCACCATTTAACAGTAAAATTGTCCTTAAAACAAGAATTTTGGATTCTAATAGTATTACTTGGCCTTAAAACCATTGCTAGATTTGAAATATAAGAATATTGAATGAATAAAAAAAAATTCAAAAATACTACAGACCGCAAAATTCATAGTTTAAATTGGAATTTGAGTCAGGCCTGCGCGAGGAGATTTCAAAAGATATCCAGTCGCATTCCTCCCTAGAAAGAGTTTTGCTGAATGGTACACTGTGAGACACAGTTTGTAAATTACACGGAAAATTCAAGACTCATACAATTTTTTCCAAAATAAATATACTAGATATGATTTACAAATTGTAAATTATACTCAACCAATATGAATTTCCCCAAATAACATGCCAAACTATACAAAAAAATACGAAAGGACAGACTTAATGAACTTTTAATTACTAGCTAGGCAACGTTGGAGCACAGCAAAATTCCAGTACTTACAGAAACGTCTACTCGATTCCTTTAAACAATAATCCTGTTTTAATGAAATCTATGGCACATAATTATTAGAAACCTCAACTTTTACGCAAAATATGAAATTATGCACAGTTTCAGAACATACTCAATCCAGTATGCAAAACTCAAAAGATACAACATCATAATTTTTGCTGGACTTAAAGCTAGAATGAACTATTCAATCTCATGAAGCAAAAGTTAGGAAGAGCCCCATCGGAGTCCTGGTGGACCCTCCTTGATAACAAATTTAAGTTTAAAAATTTAAATTTAATTTAATTTTAATTTATTTTAACAAATACCTTGGCTTTTTGAAAGAAGGAATACAGTAATGAAAGATCACAGAAGTGGATTTCTGAAACAGAGCTTTAAGATCTATGATAGTAAAACCACTGATTAATCAGAATCTTCAAATAAATTTTTATTCTCCATATCGTCATCAATAAGATTTTCTAAGCTATCATTAAATTTAGAGGTGGACTCACGGAGTTGTTCATTTGATCCACGATCCACCTCCATCTTCTTATCTGAATTATCCACCAGTAAATTGTCTTCAAAACTACAATTGAGATCAAAGTCGAAGGAATCATCTAGATTATTAACTATATCACAGTTTGAGTCTCTCTTTAAGGCACCGTCTAATTTATTTTCTAAATGATCATCGTTTAATCGGTTCGGATTTCCATCCAGACCATCCTCTATGAATTCTGCAGCACTATTCTTAAATTTGTCAATTTCCAAGTCTCCTCCTTTCGAAATGAAACCATACGGTCTTTTGATTTGCGGAGGATAGTTCTTAGACGAGGAAGAAAAAGTGCAGCGAGAGAACTTATCCAGAAGTTCATGATCAATGTCTCCGAAATCGGCGCCGGAGAAGAGTAATGTTTTTAAATTTTCAAAACTTGTCCTTAAAGAATGGAAAGACTTGACAGTAAGCTCAGGATTATCCATCACATTCAAGTGCTCGAGATTTTTGGCGCTTTTCAAAGAACTACAAAAGAAAAGGAGAAACGCACTGATGTAAAGGTGAGAAAAAAAAGAAAAAAAACAAGAGATACCTGGTAATTTCTTGGTAATAAAAGAGGCGTACTTTCGCAAAACTCTCCTTATCCACTTTTGGTAATTTTGAAAAAAACAAAAAAAACTCTTCCAAAACTCAATACTCAATACCCTATTCTAGATACACTATTTGTGAAGGATTACACAAGTTTTGGTGACCAATTTTTTCTTTTAATTAAAATCCATTTCCCGCGCTGACTCAATTTTCACCAAAAAGGGATAAGGCGAGTTTTGCGAAAGTACGCCTCAAATGCAAGTTGAAGTTTTAAATTATTTTTTCTCAAAACAAGGTTTTCAAAAAAGTGCTTTCCTTGCACACTTTGCCTAAACTTGCCTTCGCCCTAAACTCTTTTTTGTATTTATTTCAGTCCAGTTAGATTTTTATTTTCAGTCCAAGATCATTTTATGGCTTGTATTATTGTGTCCATTACCATTTAGGCATTAGATCTCTTAAACGAATATGCCCACCCCTAATCAAGTCTGAGTCAAAGTATTAACAATTTGTGACTTCTTCCACGCTATTTATTCAAGATAAGACAACTTCCTCTCCCCTTGCCCCCAAATAGAGATGAGTCCAAGTACTTTGAGGCAGTGGACTGGTCAAAATATGCTTCCAGTTTATCTATAAATTGCAACACCTCCAAGAGATACCCTGCATCAGAAATGCTTATTCTGGTAGGTGACTGAAATAAAGAGTAAATTTTGGGAGCAGAGGTGCCGTAACAACCCGCAAGAAATGTGTCCTTCTAAAGATAAAAAACATTTCTTGTTGTTTTCTGAAATTTTCAGCAGTTCACAAAAAAATCATTGTAAAAACTTTCTTTTTAGAACACCCTATGAATAAAAAGTAGAAACAATGTACTCACTTGACAAAAATTTCAAGATCAGAATCCGTTAAACTTAGATGAGATAAATTAATAGACTTTAAATTTTCAGCATCATGACCATCAAAAAACAAAGAAAATTCTCGAAGAACTGCATTAGATCCGACGGCAGCAATATTGAGCGATTTAATGCAGGTAGGATCAAGACATCGGAAGAATATGAGAAGACCTTTGATATCCAACCGATTGTAACTGATATTCAAATCTTCAACGCTCTCTGAAGGAAAGAAAAAACACAATCTGAAATAATTTTACTTTCTAAGCACTGAGGTCTACTGCAAACATAGATTACTGATGGAGGATTACATGGATAAGAGGTCACCATCAAACTCGAAAATTTTTGATGTTAATTTCATCATTGTAAAACCATGTTTTACACTCAAAATATGAAATTTTCAGGAATTCTTCCTTGTCAATACTTGAGGTGGTTCATCAGCCTTTGGTGCCAATTTCTGCTACCAGAGCGCTACTGTTCAATTAATGTCAAATTACTGGCCAAAAGTCATTTTTATTTCAGAAAACAGAAAATCAGTTACTAGATAATCATCTGAAGAACATCTCAGCAAAATATCTTGTCAATTACTTCAAAAATTAGGCTGTAAGTACCAAAAAATGAAATATCGCAAATCGATTCTTGTATCAAAATGCGATACAGTAAAAGTTCATTGTGTCGAACCACCCGTTACGTCGAACAATAACTCCAGTTCGTGAGTTCTCCCATAAGAGCAATGTTAACATCTTTTGACAAAGTCAAACATTAATGAGTCAAAATCCCGTTCATCTTAAACTAATTTTCGGTCCGAACCATTTTTTCATCTATAAAAAAAAAGAAAAATCCCCCCTCCATGACAAAAAAGGAAGTTCTCAACACCCCTTTGTGTAACCGCTCTTGCAATCTCACTGTAGAGTTCTAATACTTTTTGCCCTAGACATCTTTAGTTCCTGATAGTTCTTCCCATCCAATTTTGTCCTGTTGAACAATTGGTCCAATTTTTATTTTTTTCCTTGACTGCAACGTCCATTACTCGTCGTTTGACGTTTTTAGTACAGTTATTATAAGGTCCAGAGTACGTCTTTCTGCCTGTAATTTTAGTCTTGTAATTTTCTACCGCTGACCCATCCGCCACTGGCTACACCCCCCCTGAACGATCCGCCGCTGGCCAGTCCGCCTATGACGATCCAGGCCAGTCCAGCACTGACAGTCCGCCACTGGCAAGTCCACCGCTGCCCAGTCCACCACTGGATAGTCCGCCGCTGGCTGATCCGCCACTGACCAGTCCGCCGATGGCAAGTCCAACACTGCCCGGTCCGCCACTGTACAATCCGCCACTGGCCAGTCCACCACTGACGATCCGTCACTGGGTAGTCCGCCACTGGCTATTCCGCCACTGGCCAGTCCACCTCTGACGATCCGCTACTAGCCAGGCCCCCACTAACGATCCGCCACTGGCCGATCCACCACTGGCCAGTCCGCCACTGACCAATCCGCCACTGACGATCCACCACTGGCTAGTCCGCCACTGGCCACTCCGCCTCTGACGATCCGCCGCTGGCTTGTCCGCCACTGGCTAGTCCACCTCTAATCATCCGCCACTGGCCAGTTCACCACTGACGATCCACCACAGGCCAGTCCGCCTCTGACGATCCGCCGCTGGCTTGTCCGCCACTGGCTTGTCCGCCACTGGCTAGTCCGCCACTGACGATCCGTCACTGGCCAGTCCACCTCTGACGATCCGCCACTGGCCAGTTCACCACTGACGATCCACCACAGGCCAGTCCGCCTTAGACGATCCGCCGCTGGCTTGTCCGCCACTGGCAAATCCGCCACTGGCCAGTCCACCACTGACGATCCGCCACTGACCAATCGGCCACTGGCTAGTCCGCCACTCACGATCCGCCACTGGCTAGTCCGCCGCTGGCTTGTCCGCCACTGGCTAGTCCACCACTGACGATCCGCCACTGGTCAGTCCGCTTCTGACGATCCGCCGCTGGCTGGTCCGCCACTGGCCAACCCGCCACTGGCCAGTCCGCCACTGACGATCCGTCACTGGCCAGTCCACCTCTGACGATCCGCCACTGGCCAGTCCACCACTGACGATCTGCCACTGACCAATCCGCCACTCACGATCCGCCACTGGCTAGTCCGCCGCTGGCTTGTCCGCCACTGGCTAGTCCACTACTGACGATCCGCCACTGGCCAATCCGTCACTGGCTAGTCCGCCACTGGCCAGTCCACCACTGACGATCCGCCACTGACCAATCCGCCACTGGCTAGTCCGCCACTCGCGATCCGCCACTGGCTAGTCCGCCGCTGGCTTGTCCGCCACTACTGGCTAGTCCACTACTGACGATCCGCCACTGGCCAGTCCGCCTCTGACGATCCGCCACTGGCTTGTCCGCCACTGGCTTGTCCGCCACTGGCCAATCCGTCACTGGCTAGTCCGCCACTGGCCAGTCCACCACTGGCCAGTCCGCCACTGACGATCCGCCACTGGCCAGTCCGCCTCTGACGATCCGCCGCTGGCTTGTCCGCCACTGGCTAGTCCACCTCTAATTATCCGCAACTGGCCAGTCCACCACTGACGATCAGTCACTGGCTAGTCCGCCACTGACCAATCCGCCACTGACGATCCACCACAGGCCAGTTTACCACTGACGATCCGTCGCTGGCTAGTCCGCCACTGGCCAACCCGCCACTGGCCAGTCCGCTACTGACGATCCGTCACTGGCTAGTCCACCTCTGACGATCCGCCACTGGCCAGTTCACCACTGACGATCCGTCACTGGCCAGTCCACCACTGACGATCCGCCACTGACCAATCCGCCACTGGCTAGTCCGCCACTCACGATCCGCCACTGGCTAGTCCGCCGCTCGCTTGTCCGCCACTACTGGCTAGTCCACTACTGACGATCCGCCACTGGCCAGTCCGCCACTGGCTAGTCCGCCACTCGCGATCCGCCACTGGCTAGTCCGCCGCTGGCTTGTCCGCCACTACTGGCTAGTCCACTACTGACGATCCGCCACTGGCCAGTCCGCCTCTGACGATCCGCCACTGGCTTGTCCGCCACTGGCCAATCCGTCACTGGCTAGTCCGCCACTGGCCAGTCCACCACTGGCCAGTCCGCCACTGACGATCCGCCACTGGCCAGTCCGCCTCTGACGATCCGCCGCTGGCTTGTCCGCCACTGGCTAGTCCACCTCTAATTATCCGCAACTGGCCAGTCCACCACTGACGATCAGTCACTGGCTAGTCCGCCACTGACCAATCCGCCACTGACGATCCACCACAGGCCAGTTTACCACTGACGATCCGTCGCTGGCTAGTCCGCCACTGGCCAACCCGCCACTGGCCAGTCCGCTACTGACGATCCGTCACTGGCTAGTCCACCTCTGACGATCCGCCACTGGCCAGTTCACCACTGACGATCCGTCACTGGCCAGTCCACCACTGACGATCCGCCACTGACCAATCCGCCACTGGCTAGTCCGCCACTCACGATCCGCCACTGGCTAGTCCGCCGCTCGCTTGTCCGCCACTACTGGCTAGTCCACTACTGACGATCCGCCACTGGCCAGTCCGCCTCTGACGATCCGCCACTGGCTTGTCCGCCACTGGCCAATCCGTCACTGGCCAGTCCACCACTGACGATCCGCCACTGACCAATCCGCCACTGGCTAGTCCGCCACTCGCGATCCGCCACTGGCTAGTCCGCCGCTGGCTTGTCCGCCACTACTGGCTAGTCCACTACTGACGATCCGCCACTGGCCAGTCCGCCTCTGACGATCCGCCACTGGCTTGTCCGCCACTGGCTTGTCCGCCACTGGCCAATCCGTCACTGGCTAGTCCGCCACTGGCCAGTCCACCACTGGCCAGTCCGCCACTGACGATCCGCCACTGGCCAGTCCGCCTCTGACGATCCGCCGCTGGCTTGTCCGCCACTGGCTAGTCCACCTCTAATTATCCGCAACTGGCCAGTCCACCACTGACGATCAGTCACTGGCTAGTCCGCCACTGACCAATCCGCCACTGACGATCCACCACAGGCCAGTTTACCACTGACGATCCGTCGCTGGCTAGTCCGCCACTGGCCAACCCGCCACTGGCCAGTCCGCTACTGACGATCCGTCACTGGCTAGTCCACCTCTGACGATCCGCCACTGGCCAGTTCACCACTGACGATCCGTCACTGGCCAGTCCCCCACTGACGATCCGCCACTGACCAATCCGCCACTGGCTAGTCCGCCACTCACGATCCGCCACTGGCTAGTCCGCCGCTCGCTTGTCCGCCACTACTGGCTAGTCCACTACTGACGATCCGCCACTGGCCAGTCCGCCACTGGCTAGTCCGCCACTCGCGATCCGCCACTGGCTAGTCCGCCGCTGGCTTGTCCGCCACTACTGGCTAGTCCACTACTGACGATCCGCCACTGGCCAGTCCGCCTCTGACGATCCGCCACTGGCTTGTCCGCCACTGGCCAATCCGTCACTGGCTAGTCCGCCACTGGCCAGTCCACCACTGGCCAGTCCGCCACTGACGATCCGCCACTGGCCAGTCCGCCTCTGACGATCCGCCGCTGGCTTGTCCGCCACTGGCTAGTCCACCTCTAATTATCCGCAACTGGCCAGTCCACCACTGACGATCAGTCACTGGCTAGTCCGCCACTGACCAATCCGCCACTGACGATCCACCACAGGCCAGTTTACCACTGACGATCCGTCGCTGGCTAGTCCGCCACGGGCCCAAACCCCGCCACTGGCCAGTCCGCTACTGACGATCCGTCACTGGCTAGTCCACCTCTGACGATCCGCCACTGGCCAGTTCACCACTGACGATCCGTCACTGGCCAGTCCACCACTGACGATCCGCCACTGACCAATCCGCCACTGGCTAGTCCGCCACTCACGATCCGCCACTGGCTAGTCCGCCGCTCGCTTGTCCGCCACTACTGGCTAGTCCACTACTGACGATCCGCCACTGGCCAGTCCGCCTCTGACGATCCGCCACTGGCTTGTCCGCCACTGGCCAATCCGTCACTGGCTAGTCCGCCACTGGCCAGTCCGCCACTGACGATCCGCCACTGGCCAGTCCGCCTCTGACGATCCGCCGCTGGCTTGTCCGCCACTGGCTAGTCCACCTCTAATTATCCGCAACTGGCCAGTCCACCACTGACGATCAGTCACTGGCTAGTCCGCCACTGACCAATCCGCCACTGACGATCCACCACAGGCCAGTTTACCACTGACGATCCGTCGCTGGCTAGTCCGCCACTGGCCAACCCGCCACTGGCCAGTCCGCTACTGACGATCCGTCACTGGCTAGTCCACCACTGACGATCCGCCACTGGCCAATCCGTCACTGGCTAGTCCGCCACTGGCCAGTCCACCACTGACGATCCGCCACTGACCAATCCGCCACTGGCTAGTCCGCCACTCACGATCCGCCACTGGCTAGTCCGCCGCTGGCTTGTCCGCCACTACTGGCTAGTCCACTACTGACGATCCGCCACTGGCCAGTCCGCCTCTGACGATCCGCCACTGGCTTGTCCGCCACTGGCCAATCCGTCACTGGCTAGTCCGCCACTGGCCCGTCCGCCGCTGACGATCCGCCACTGGCCAGTCCGCCTCTGACGATCCGCCGCTGGCTTGTCCGCCACTGGCTAGTCCACCTCTAATTATCCGCCACTGGCCAGTCCACCACTGACGATCAGTCACTGGCTAGTCCGCCACTGACCAATCCGCCACTGACGATCCACCACGGGCCAGTTCACCACTGACGATCCGTCACTGGCTAGTCCGCCACTGGCCAATCCGCCACTGGCCAGTCCGCCACTGACGATCCGTCACTGGCCAGTCCACCTCTGACGATCCGCCACTGGCCAGTTCACCACTGACGATCCACTACAGGCCAGTCCGCCTCTGACGATCCGCCGCTGGCTTGTCCGCCACTGACCAATCCGCCACTGGCTAGTCCGCCACTGGCCAGTCCGCCACTGACGATCCGTCACTGGCCAGTCCACCTCTGACGATCCGCCACTGGCCACTTCACCACTGGCGATCCGTCACTGGGCAGTCCACCTCTGACGATCCGCCACTGGCCAGTTCACCACTGACGATCCACTACAGGCCAGTCCGCTTCTGACGATCCGCTGCTGGCTTGTCCGCCACTGGCTTGTCCGCCACTGGCTAGTCCGCCACTGGCCAGTCCGCCACTGACGATCCGTCACTGGCCAGTCCACCTCTGACGATCCGCCACTGGCCACTTCACCACTGGCGATCCGTCACTGGCCAGTCCACCTCTGACGATCCGCCACTGGCCAGTTCACCACTGACGATCCACCACAGGCCAGTCCGCTTCTGACGATCCGCTGCTGGCTTGTCCGCCACTGGCTTGTCCGCCACTGGCCAATCCGCCACTGGCCAGTCCGCCACTGACGATCCGTCACTGGCCAGTCCACCTCTGACGATCCGCCACTGGCCAGTTCACCACTGACGATCCGCCACTGATCAATCCGCTACTGGCTAGTCCGCCACTCACGATCCGCCACTGGCTAGTCCGCCGCTGGCTTGTCCGCCACTGGCTAGTCCACCACTGACGATCCGCCACTGGCCAGTCCGCCTCTGACGATCCGCCGCTGGCTTGTCCGCCACTGGCCAATCCGTCACTGGCTAGTCCGCCACTGGCCAGTCCTCCACTGACGATCCGCCACTGGCCAGTCCACCTCTTATTATCGGCCACTGGCCAGCCCACCACTGACGATCAGTCACTGGCTAATCCGTCTCTGCTGATCCGTCACTGGCTAGTCCGCCACTGTCGATCCGCCGCTGGCCAGTCCAACTCTGACGATCCGCCACCGGCCAGTCCACCACTGACGATCCGCCACTGGCTAGTCCGCCGCTGGCCAATCCGCCACTGGCCAGTCCACCTCTGACGATCCGGCACTGGCCAGTTCACCACTGACGATCCGTCACTGGCTAGTCCGCCGCTGGCCAGTCCACCACTGACGATCCGCCACTGACGATCCACCACTGGCTAGTCCACCACTCACGATCCGCCACTGACCAGTCCGCCACTGACGATCCGCCACTGGCCAGTCCACCTCTGATTATCGGCCACTGGCCAGTCCACCACTGACGATCAGTCACTGGCTAGTCCGCCGCTGGCCAATCCGCCACTCACGATCCGCCACTGTCAGTCCACCACAGTCGGCCAGTGGCGAATCGCCGAACGGCGGAATAGCCAGTGGCGGACTGGCCAGTGGCGGACTAGCCAGCGGCGGACTGGCCAGTGGCGGATCGACCTGCGGCGGACTAGCCAGTACCGATCTTCAGTAGAGGATCTGCCAGCGGTGGACTAGCCAGTGGCAGATCGTCAGTACCGGATCGGCCGGCGGTGGACTATAGTCGGTTTCATTTCAATAGACGCTTGAGCTTGACTCTTTCCCCTACGAGTTTTATCCTCTCCCTTGTACCTGCCATGACTTGAGATGCGTCGCTTCAGTCGGGGATTCCGACCGTTCACAATGGACTGTTCTTTGGATACCTGACTGTCCATTGTGACGGAAAGAATTTCCGACCAACCTGATGGGTCTCGAGTCATCACAGGCATGAGTGAGAGGGTAAAACCGGGGGGGGGAAAGAGGCGAGCTCAATCTGCTATTTAAACGAAACAGATTATAGCCAGCGGCAGACTAGCCAGTGGCAGAACTTACGGGACTAAAGTGGGAGCCCGGGCAGGCAGAGATCCCACGGAGTACTATCGTGATTAGGTGCTGATTTTTGTCATCAGCGTCCATTCTGTCGATGGTTGATTGCAATGCGGAACACGGCGGAACCAATGAAAAAAGGGTTATTCAGTTCAGGGATAAACAGAGCTTCTCTTGAAGCATTAAGATTTTTTTTGAAAAGCTTGACAAGTCGAGTTTTCGGCCATTTTACCGATAATTTGACTTACATCGGATTTGGCCTTTGTCGAATTGCCTGTTGTTGTGTTGAACTTCTTTCCCTTCCCCTTATGGTTTGACACAATGAACTTTAATGTACATTTCATTTTTTGGAACTTTTACCTTTTTTTTTAAAATTATTGACAAGATATATTGCAGAGACCTTCTTCTGGTGATTTATCCAGTAACTGACACTCCGTTTTCTTAGCTCTAAATGACTTTCGGCCTGTAATTTGACATTAATCAAATGGTAGCACTATGCAGACACCTGCACTAAACACTGAGGAATCACCTAAAGTGGTCTGAAGGCATTTATTAGTTGGCCTATAGTTTTTCCTATCCACAGAAGTTTTCACCGTTTCCCTCTTTCAGAGCTAGGAATCGCAAACACTAAAAAATACGAGGGTGGATTATAAAGTAAGTTTACCTATTTTTTTGCTCAGAAACTATCAATGCTAGGGAAAAAAACAACCCAGCGTTGAAACGTAAGTACTTTCAGTTTTCTAACGAGCTTTAGTAAATTTGGGAAAAGCGCTGCGGAGATATCGTGGATTTTCCCCACCTGTCTTTCCTTCAAGCGTGCCCACCTTTTCACGCACAACAGAAGACTGCGAGTTTTGGCAGGCGATGCGTTTATCTCCGGATCAGACAACTCAATAACACCTGAGTGCACAATGTTTACTGAATAGACTGCTCTTCTACAGATCCAACTTGTATCGATCTTCAAACTTTCGGTCAGTACTGAAAGTGCAATCATCATGAATTGAAGCTGGATTAACAGCTTGCGTCAAAACCTGGTTCAGGAGTATGGGGAAAAAATTTTACAACGGCTGTATACAGAAATTGTTGCACCGATATGAAAAATTCAAGAATCTAGCGGGTGACTATGCCAAAGAATGAAGTGTGCCTCACAACAATGTTATATCTTTTTTCAATAAAATAATAGCTCTACTTTACTTTTTCAAAGTCTTAAATTTATGTTTTCTGTGAAGCTCCGCAGCGCTTAAAAAGGTGGGCACATTTGAAGGAGAGACGGGTGTGAAAAATCCACGATATCTCCGCAACACGTAAGCCAAATTTGAAAAACTGTAGCTCGTTAAAAATCTGAGAGTACGTACGTTCCAATGCTGGGTTTGTTTTTTTCTAACATTAATAGTTTCTGAGAAAAAAAATAGGTAAACTTACTTTAAAATCTACCCTCGTACCAAAAGCAATACCGTAAATCCCTGAAACACGTGTCTGAGTAAGAAGAGAAGGACAAAACACATACCAAGCAGAAGTTCTTGAACCACTTCAGCGCAGCCCTGAGTCAGATCACAGTTTTCTAAATTCAAAGATCGTAAGCTGGGAGCCGCTTTTATGAGATCGTTCAGATACGCCACACTTTCATTTCCAAGGGGGTTGTGGCTTAGGTTGAGATACCTTAAATTCTACAGAGGAAAAAAAAAAAAAAAAAAAAGGCAAAAACCAAAATTATAAATGTACAGTGGACTTTTAAGATCCATTTTTCATTGTCTATGGATCATTCCAGCGTTTCAAATACAACTTCAAAAATAACTTGAAGTAAATTAAAAGGGTTAGAATTTAGAAATTAGGAACCAGCACATGAGACAAAAAAGACTTGGTCAGTTGATTGACCTTGCATTTAATTTACTTTTACTACATATTTTAATATTCAGAGAAGATATCAAGAGGGTGTTCAAACTATATTTATTTTTGATTTTTGATTTTGAATTTGGTTCATTGCGTCTGAAAAGAGAAAATTGCTTTACATCAAAGGCTTAAACGGGGCAGTTGCAAGGGTCTGAAATGTTGTGTTTTTCATACACAAGCTGAGAACAAAGATATCTTTGGTTTCTAATTCGTCCCATTGATCTCGAGATGAGATTTTGGCCCAAAATACATTGTTTTAAAAGGGAATTCCGCGTAGTGATGTCACTACGCACTCGGTTTTTTACAACTTTACACGTGTGTATCTTCAAAACCGGGACACAAATGAAAAAACCAAAGGCACCATTGTTCTCAGCTCATCAAGCACTATCATTTCCTTAAAAAACACAGCATTTCAGACCCTTGCAACTGCCCCGTTTTTGAGGAGAGTAAAAAACTGGACCTACACATAGAGTAGGACCCACAGGAAAAGGATTTAAATTTAAAAACATTTTATAGAAATCAGTACCTGCCATATGTTTTCCGGAACCTCTGCAAAGAGTGATATTTCTTCAACAGATATACCCGTATTGCTGAGATTTAAAACATTGAGGTGAGGAGAGAGGGATAAACTCTCCATTATTGACTGCAATGATAAAAAATCACAAAAAAGTTAGTTAAAAACAGAGTTTGATTTGTTAATCAATCACATAAAGATTAACCAAGGAAATAAACCAGCTGCCTGCTGGTTTATTTCCTGAAACCCCATTCTAGAAAAAAATAATAATAATAAAAAAAAGAATAACAATAATAAAAAAAAGCTCAAAAAATAAAAAAGTAAATAAATAAATAAATAAATAAGTAGTAGTAGTAGCAGTAGTAGTAAGGTCCAGCCGCCCAAACACGTGGTTCGTTATGCTGATATTTCACAGCGAACGACTGGACTGCATAAAAAAAGAAGGGGTAGGAAAGACATAAAAAAAAAAAGATCATAAAATAATAAAAATTTTAGACACTAGAATGATGAAAATTAAAGTCAATGAACTAAGAGCTGACCTTGAACATATCCTCGTATAATAGTACACTGAGCGTAAGACTCTTCAAAGAATATCGAGAGATAACTTTAAAAATGAGCTCAAGCGTTCGTTCTTTCAGTGAGCTATTTTTGATTTCTAAACATGATGAAGCTTGACATAATTCAAGTGGAGTCTCCGCAACACTATCAACAACTGAAAAAATAAAGATAAAATTACAAGAACAAACAACGAAAGATTTGGTTGAATCCCTTATGTTCAGAATATCATCCTTTACAAGAAAGAATAGTGAAGCTTCCAAGCAGGGATGGAAACTGACATTGATACTTGGAACTGGTTCCGGTTTTGGTTCCATGAAGGGGCAAATTTAGGTTCGAGATTTTATCTGAATTTTGGTTCCGCTTCCAGAACCGGGTCTATTTATTTAATTTCATACAGATGCCTTACAAGGCAGATACACATAGCTCACACTATGGCATAAACCCAGTGTTACAGGTGCTATAGTACAAGTCATAAAAAACATGTACACGTAATAAAAAATAGACAAGACTTAACTAAATTAACTACATATGTAGTGCAGTCAAACAGCTCTGGGAGACAATAAAAGGCCTTAGACAAGAGAAAGTTTTTAAGACTTTTAAAAAAGGAGCTCAGGGGGGTGATCACGGAGGATCGGATCGTTTTGGTATCGTTATCGTTATCGTTATCGTTTACATGTAACCTTATGGGTGGCTCAACTCATCGAATCGTTTTGAGCCCCTCACAACAATTGAAACGGACGAAAGGAAGCGATGAGTTGGAGGCTGCCGTCTACTCGATCGTTTGAAGTAGGAAGAGGTGAGGAGGGGATCACCTGCGCAATCGAGTTGCCCAGAAGCAAGCCCATTTGATTTAATGCAAACGATAACGATAACGAAACGATCCGATCCTCCGTGATCACCCTCTAGATCAGCATCTTTGAACAATTTTTTTTATGGCTATTGGAAGCGAATTGAACAATTTGATGGATGGTTCTGGTACAGGTTCTAGAACCAGTTCCCATTGTTTTCAAGTTTTTATGAAAAATGGAGGAAGAAAGAGACAAAATTTTAACTCGAAACAATAAGTTTAAGAATAAGTCAATAATTTAATAATCTTTGAAAAAAGTATACAATAAAAAAAAATAAAAAAAATAATCAGGCTCAGCTAATAGGAACAGAATTGGAACTGAAACTAATGCAATTCTCAGAACCCGACATGGAGGCCATGGGGGCTCCAGTTCCGGTTCCTTGGTGGGCTGAATTGCAGTTCTAGGTTGCGGTTGCGATTCGTAGAATAATTTCAGCTCTACAGGTTCCGAGGTTCACAACCCTATTTCCATGTCCTTCATTTTTCAGGAGGCATAAAAAACTACTTCAATATCCTATTTTGTTGCATACAATCAACAATCATCTCAATCTAATCAGCTCTCATATAAACTTGAGCCACTTCTGCTGCATAGTAGAGTCCCTATAAGTAGAGAGTTGAATACAAGAGAAACGATGGGTGCCGCTATCAGATACGTTTTTGCACATATGCTTACATTCTGGGGACCATTGTTGTATTTTGGTCCACTGCAAAGATTACAGGGCTGTGGAGCTTCTGACTGTGTAATCTTTCACTGCCTTTGCTGATCGACATCAATTTACGCTTTTAAAGATTCTTTCGGGAATTACAGACATTCTTGAGGAGACATTCTTGCATCATGATTTAAACACCATGGAACCTCTTTGTTAGTAAACAAAAATTTGTAAACAAATGTGTGAAAACGCATTCAATGGGGTGCCCGTAGAGCCTAAAGCTCGTTAACCAATCAGAGGTTGACCAATCATCTCTTGCCTTGACTCTCTACATACAGGATGTCCCAGACCTACTGTGCCAGGCCTTTTTCTCGGCAACTATTCGTCTTAGAAAGCAAAAACTTGGTACACTCACGTATTTTGATAAATTAAATAAATAGATAGATAGATAAATAAATAGAATTGAATACAGTGCACTTACCAACATTCTCCGAATGACAAAGTTCATGATACTGTTCTAAAAGAGAAACTGAGTGCCAAGAGGAAACTTCTCCCAAGATTTCTCGATTATTCACGTACAAAGTTAAAGAATCATCAAGATATAACGGAACATTTTCAGAAGTCTTCAAGGTTAGTTCAGGAACTCTTCCTTCTTCACTGCTCAAGAAAATTACAGAAAAGAGTTAGATAGATAGATAGATAAGTGACCTACCACTCCAGCAGCTGGTGTAACTCTTAAGAAGGTTCGTCACCACGCAAGGTAGACCTATGCTGTAAGAAGGGAAGGGCTTTGAGAATGTTAGAAGACGGTTTACGGTGGGCACAACCATTGCTACCGCAATCTCTACATCGCACGCAACAAATGAAGCGTTGAAATATATAATGAAGTATGCGCCATCAGTTGTTGCAAAGATTGTGCATCATCTTTTTGATTGTCTACAATACTAAATGCGTTTACCGAAGTGGTATTTTTCTGGGAAAAAAATCATTAATTTAAGGAGAAATAAAATGTGGAAATTTCGTTTCAGTGAATGTCTCAGGTAATCTTTTTGACAAAGAAACAACTGCACAATCTTTGCAACATCTAATGACGCATACCTCATTATACATTTCAACGCTTCAAATGCTCTGCCAGTGATTCAACTCAAGATTCAAGACTCCATTTTTGAGAGTCTGCGCCGGGAAAAAAACCGCAAAAAATTTTAATTTCTAAAATTTGTTTTGAAAACTTGCACATAGGTACTTACTATTTCTTAAACTTGAAAACCTCAAAAGAAACGAAAAAATAATACTTGCCACTTAAAAAACTTCTTGACCTCCGTTATCAGCCAGGCTACATTCAAGGTGATCCCTCTCTCATCTTTCTCTTTTCCATCGGGCATAGGAACTGTAATTACCTCTCCGCTGATACTGACTTTAATGTACTGATCTTTCAGCGGTTCTAATTCCATTGAACCAGTAGTTTTATTAAGGTCACCTGGTTTCATTCGATTATCACCATTTAACACAGGATTAAAGTCATTGAAAGATTCATTGTAATCAAATCTGTTGTATCCATCCTCATGATTACTTGTTGGAGCTTGATTACTCTGATCATCGTTAACACAGCTACCTCCCGAGTCCGTAAAGTTGAATTGAGTTAACGTTCTTTGAAGGGAAACAGTATGACTAGGTCTAGAAAAGAGAAATAAAAAGAGCTTTTAAACATTAAATTTAACTAGAATGGGGCTTGGTGCGTAAATAATTAGGAACAATAGTTAGAGTATTGATCTATAGTTTATTAAATCAATGTTTGATAGTAATGGCTTACACAAGTAAGATTTTATAGCTGATTTTAGTCTTATAGGTAGCGTTCTAGAATGCAACCATTTATCCCTGAAAAAAAGATTACATTATCCTGTGATGTAGTATATCTATGTACAGTAGAATCTTGATTATCCGGATATTTCGGTTATCCAGATTTTCCAGCCGGTCCCGGCGAAATCTCCATACTTCCAATGTGTTTTTTTCCGGTTATCCGGATTTCGGTTGTCCGAAAATTTCGATTATCCGGATTTCGGTTGTCCGAAAATTTCAATTATCAGGACAGAATTCGCGGTCCAGCAACAAATCTAACCGAATTTCTCCTTAGTATTGCTTGAAAAAGAAAGAAAATAACCAGAAAACGCGATGTCCTATGAAATGGGTAGCTCCATATTTACGCGGCAGGAATAACCGTACACAGGTTGCATAACTTTGCCTTTGAAGGGGCGTTTTAAAGAAATCTTCGCTGACTGCATTTCAGAGCGTCTAGATCGCGTTTAATGGCAAATTTCGATTAACAGGATATTCGATTATCCGGACAACATTTTCGATCCGGCGAAATCCGGATAATCGAGATTCTACTGTTTATTGAAAAATGCTGCTATTCATAATCTTTTCTGCATCGAGACAATGGAGGGATGAATTTTAGAATGCTATCATAATCTTTCAAAAGGATTTTTAGTTGCTCTCTTTGAGTCGTGATATGACAGATTGATTATTTTCTCATAGGGGTTGCTGTAGAGAGGTTATTCTAAAAACATGAGATCAAGTAAGCGGGAAAACTGCTTGACAGGGCTTTTGCTGACTTTCATATAAATAAAAACCCACCCTAGTGGGTAGAGGTAAAATAATTACAGTGGAAGTTCGTTGTATGGAACTTCGGTTCTGCCCCGGAAAAAATTCCACTTAGCGAATGTTCCACTTAGGAAATTGCGGTCAGAGTGTGGGAGGTTCCAAGGTGCTGAAAAAAAATTCCACTTAGCGAGATATTCCACTTAGAGGACGTTCCACACAACGATTTTTCACTGTATACAAATAAATTGACTTTAGAGTTTTCTCTCTCAATATTTGAATTTCAAATCATAGATCTTTCGGGAGACTTCTACTTTGAATTATAGAGCAAAATTACAAATCACTTTAAATGGAAATTTTTCGTAACCACTCTCTACAGTTCAAAACCTTGCCAAAATGGAGACCCTTTAATTCAAAGTAAGTCCTTGGTCCCTTCAATTTCGAATTAGCAGGCGTGCACTGTATAAGGCATTCATTACCTCACAACCTCACATCCAATTGGTAAAAATACTGCATTTTCCCTTGTAATCCACGCACCCATGTAATTTGTTCTGTGGTCTTGCCAATGTTACCGTCATTTCAAATTATTATTTATTAATGGCTTTGTCCATGAATTACCAAATAAATTAATAAATGACCATATCAGTTAATAAAGAGATGCACAAATAGACACATAAACCAATGAATAAATAAATCAATGGTGTACTCATACCGGTGAATCAGTTCAGGGCTGGCTGGTGGTGACTCGGGATCGGAAATTCTTAATGTTGAATCAGCTTCAGCGATGAACGGTTCTTCAATTTCAGATTTTTCGGAAGAATTTGTATTTGAGCTAAGTGGACGTAAAGGAGAATCACTTTGATTGACACGTCTCCGATTATCAGCATCATCATCGGAGCTACAGGAGGAGTTCCTTTTGCGTTTTGTCGGATAAGCATAATCCATTGGACTGAGAAAATAGAAAAGCAAACAGGGATACTTAAACTTGGAACTTATCAGATAATGATGATTTTTTATACCTTTATAGTTATGAATTATGTTAAAGTTGTTAACACTTTCCCAAGGGAATGAAAAAAAAAAATAAATAAATAAATAAATAGATAGATAGAAGGTCTACCACCCAAGCTTCTGGCTTAGCTCTGGTTAGTGGTTAAATAAACAGTGCAGTTCAAAAAAGGTAAACAAAGACGAGACGAGAAAATTTGGATAAAGCTTGCTTTTCCTTAAATCGGAACGCTAGACAAACCACACTCAACCAACCTAACCTGTTCCGTACAATTTCATCAAGTTTCATGCATAAAAAGCCTAAAGGTAAATTTTCGATTCTCATTCCTTCAAATCAAAACAAAAGTACGCAAAACTCTGACTTTTTCATTTTAAAGGGTTTCATAATGAAAATCCAAGGCTCAAATTCATTCTCATTCATTTCCGTACGGCAAGATAAAAATAACGCATGGGAAAACTCCAAAGAATATTGATGAAGCTCCACCTCCCTTTCTGCTCAGACTCTACTACGCTTTATTCATGTATATTTATTTAAACAATAAAGGAATGAATGAATAAATGAATGACCTTCATAGTGTAAAGTCAACAAGTGCACGGAAGAGTTGATTCTTAAAGAGAATCAATTCATATGATGCTTGACTCTCAGGACTCCCTATCAAGATAAATTGTTCATTCGATTCATTTTGAGTGTGCTTAAAACAATTAGTGTGCTCTTCTTGAAAATTGTGCATTGTGAGCAAATGGAGGTTTTTAGTTGAAGAGCGCACCTGTTGTTTCATGGACCTTTCTTCCGGAAAAGTCCTCAATTGTTTCAGAGGCAAACAACAAAAAAGCAAGTCGTTAAAAAAAAACCGGAAAATAAAGTAAATTCTTCTGAGCACTAAAATCAACAGTAGTTGGAATGGATCAAAGTTTAAAAGATTTAGAATTACCGTTCATAACTCAGATTTTGAGTCCGTTTTTTAACGCTGGATGAGGAAGCTTGACGGTATGCCTGTCCAACATAGTCGTTGCTCCGTTTTTTGGGAGGTTGAGGGAAATCCATCAGATCATCATCAAGCCAGTCGTTGCCAACTTCCTGAGAGTCAAGAAAAGCTGGAATATCTGACTGCTTCGGTTCCACCTTGATGAAAAAAAAAAAACATTAGTTACCATCCAATTTATCAGCCTAGTTACCATCCAGGGTTACTTTTCTTGCTGGTCTCTCAAATTTCAGCAGTTTTTCTTAACAAAATTTAACGGAAAGTATCATCAAAGCCGCCAAAATCATTCGGTTGGAAACAATTCGTGTGGCAATTGATGATTTTCCCACAAAGGTGAAATAATGTATCGAAGTCAATGTTGGGCACTTGGAGCACCTGTTGTATGAAAAATTGTGTGATAAATTGAGTACTTTACACCTACTGACGAGATTTTTGCCCCAGTGTATCATATTTCATTCACATTTCATGTTTTTCCCACCTAAAAATGTTGAGCCCTAAATGCGAAATCGAGCGTAAATTGGCGCTTTGACTTTATCTCACTATTTTTACTTGTACGTGCACTGCAGTTTGAAATTTGTAAATTTTTCTATAGATTCAAATGCCTAAAAATATGACCTTTCAGAATATATACAGTTATTTTTCTGCTCAGGAGTTTTCTTAAAAGCCTCGTTTTTGCGTGTTACAGTATTTGAAGCGTTGAAATATATAATGAGGTAAGTATGCACCATTAGTTGTTGCAAAGATTGTGCATCTTCTCCTTGTTTATCTAAAATGCTAAGTGTGTTTTTCAAAGCGGATTTTTTCTGGAAAAAAGCATTCATTAAAGGAGAAATTTAATTGAAAAATTTCATTTCACTGGAAGTCATGGGTAATCTGTTTAACGAAAAAACAACTGCACAATCTCTGCAACGTCTAATGGCGCTTACCCCATTATACATTTCAACGCTTCATTTATAGGCAGACTGTATATTTATCTACTATTAACACATTGTGGAATGAAGTTACATAACATTCATATTACCTACACAAAATAACTGACGAATAGTATCAAGCATATTATACAATCACCGAGAGACCGAACTATAACCTTATCCCAGTCACCAAAATAAAAAAAAAATTAATTAAAAATAAATTAAATTAATTAAAATTTGCTTAATTACTTGTTTATCCTGTGGCCGCGCAGATTTATGTCGTAGAGCTCTGATGGTTTTTTGATATTCAATAGCTGCCGTTGCATCATCCTCAATGACATCTATGCTTGTTCTTAGATTATTTTCTGAAGGTCTGAATCTGATGTTTTCTCTTCGACCCTGCGAAGAATCGTTTAGGGTTCTGGATGGCTTCTTTGGTTTGCTTTGAGTACTTTCTCCCACTGAAACAGAAACAAAATCTTAGTCGTTTTTCTCTTAAAAAAGGCTGTTGCAGACTTTTGTAGCAGGCAATTTAAGGGTCAATTCAGATGTAAATTAAATTATTTCCCTTTTGTTTGTTTGTTCGTTTGTTTGTGTTATTTTTTTTTTTTCTATGGACAAGAGCACAGATAGGAAAAAATGGTCACAGGATCAGTCCATAAAACAATCAGTGAACTCTTCCTGAGAATTGTGAACAGTGTCTTAATGAAGGTTTTTAGCTAAAGAGCACACCTGCTATTTCGCACCCCTTCTTCTGAAAAAGTCTACAATTATTTTCCTCCATATCAATCATCATATTGGCATCCATGAATATAAAATCTTTGCATATGAAAAAACTTAAAAAGATAGTGCACTCAAAGATTGCAAAAAGTTGCTTTCAATCAAAAATTTTCATGGGACAAGGTTTAGCACTTGCCGTGATGAGCTGTTTTCAACAATACAGACAGATACAGGTTTATTCAATGGCAGCTCGTGATATGTGGCAATATCGTATTATCTCCGTTTAAACCTAGGTAAAACAATCGACCTTCAAGTGGTGCAATTGAACCCCCAAGATATTGATACTTTTGCATAACTTTAAAGGGCAACCAAGCACGGTTGCCTAATTGGTAGGGGTGTGCGAATCCAGTTTTTTCATTCCGAATCCGAATCCGAATCTTAAAATCAAATTTTCCCGAATCCGAACCGAATCCGAATCTGCGCCGTAAAGGTTCGAAAAAAATTGTTTTAAAGTGCGGCGCTTTTATTTTCCTTACGATGTAATGAAAAATGAGAAGAAAATATTTGTTTTCTGATTTATCTTTACTATTCTATTTTGCTGGTCGCGCACACTTTTGGTGTTGATCGATTACCGTCCGTTATCCCCGTTTAGGTTCATCGATATTCGGAAGACGCGCCGCATTCGTACCGAATCGTGATGATAGTAGTTTCCGTCGTTTTAGCAGGCGCTAATGTATAGAGGGGAAGAGAAAGAAAAAGCAAATGGAAGGAAAAGAAAAGTTAGAAAAACGAAAAAATTATAAATGTATATTAAAAAAAAAAAAAAAAAAAAAAAAAAAATCGAAAATTTCGAATCCGAAAAAAAATTTCGAATCCCGAATCCGAATCCCATCGGATTCGGATTCGGATTCGAAATACACGAATTCGCACACCCCTACTAATTGGACGAGTTGCCACTGGGTTAATTGAATAGAAATTCTTTGAAAGGAGCAAAAACTACAAACCTTTTTCAAGACATGCCCTTAATCTTGAAACAATCGATTCAAAATGAGAAAGAGAAACCGGATCTAATTCTTTACCGGATTCAGAAACAACTCGCTCACGACATGCCAACAGACAGTCAAGGACCGTTTCACCCTGAAATACAACAAAATATTGGAGGTAGAAAAAATTACAATAGATCAAAAAAAGGCTGAACTGCAGACACAAAAATTTCTTTTTCAGTAGAATAAACAAGCATGACGATCTCAAATTTTAAAATTAGAAAAATTGCTAAATTTACTTTAATTGCTTGAATAACACAGTAAAAATTTGATGTGACTTTTCCAAAAAGATGTGACATCCGACTTCAAATGACTAGTTTCAGGGGAAGATTGCCAAAAGTCAAAAAGACCCATTCATCTAGATCAAGCTAAAAAATCACCAGATTTTTCATGAACTCTTCTGGGAAATCGGTAGCAATTTTTTTACAAAATCTGGCAACAATGGAAAGGTAGAAATGAGGTGTAAAATATCTTCTTTCTCTACAGAGATTTTTGTACATAGATTGTTTTTCTCTTAACCTTTTCCACTCGGATGAAAAATAACCTGTCACTAAATGACATGCATAGCAGCCAAAAATGCTGCCAACCTAATTTTTTGTTCCTCTAAGATGTCCGTAGAGCGCGCCACCACCTGGAAAGGTCGGATCACGTCCAACATACGATCTACGCGCCGCAAAGTTTTATGTCCGACGAGGTCCGACATAGGACTGGAACGGCAAATTCATAATGTCGGACAAGATCCGACATCCGAGTGATAAGGGTTAAGGTGATTCCAGGCAAAACTTTTCCAGATTTCAATCCGATGGATAGCGCTATTAGTCGCTTTTGGGAAAAGTTGTGTTTTTGGCATTTTAAATTAAAACCAAAGAAAAAACGCAAAATCCAATAATGTCACCACCTGCAAAATTTTTTAATGGATATTTGAGTCCAAAACGAGCAAAATTGGTTAAGAATTAAAGCCATAAATTATAGAATTTATTTCCCCATAAGCTTAGCGAATGCAAGTGATACTATGTCTGTCTGCCTCACTCACACTCATTGAGGCTTATGAGAATTTTCGTATTTCATCATTTCTGGCTTTATTTTTGAGAGTGTTTCAGCTTGAAACTTTCAGGATATCTATCTGAGAAATGTTTGCAGGTGCTGACATTCCTCAAATTTGTACTTTTGGCATAAATTTGTCAATTTTAGCCAAGAATTGTTGACTCTTTGAGCAGAGCGGCGTGGTGTCCACAATTCGAATTAATCGACCCTGGAATCATCTTAAATCTCCAAATTAATTTGAAAAAAAAACAATGTTTAAAGATTACATTCTACCTCTTCAACTAACTGACCATTTCTCAATCAAGATAACCCCATTCAAATTACTCACACTATATGAAATAAAAAGTATCTTTTCACTTTTACAAGAAACACAGAAAACGAAAAGGTGCTAATTATTGACCACTACCTTGTTGGTTTTGACTAACGGGGAGGCGCCACGATCAAGGAGCAAATCTATGACATCTAGATGACCAGAAGAAGCAGCATCATGTAAGGGCGTGATACCTAGAATAATGTGGATTTAAAATGATTGAATTAAAAGTCATAATTTAGAATTAGAATTAGAAAATAAACAAATAAGAGGATAAGGTAAAAACGTAAACACACAAAACTCAAAAATGGCCTGACAATGGGGCAGTTGCAAGGGTCTGAAAAGTTGTGTTTTTTAAAAAGAAAATGAAAGCACTTTGATGAGCAGAGAGAACAAAGATGCCTTTGGTTTCTAATTAAGTCCCATTGTTCCGGAGATGAAAACATTGTTACGGAATGACCCAGAGGGGCAAAATAAAAAGTTAATAAGAGCTCGCAATCTCACCTTCACAGCCGGCTCCTCCCCTGTCATTGATATCTGCTCCAGCGTCGAGTAACGCTTCGACGACTTTAACATGTCCATGATTACACGCTTCATGTAAAGGTAGCCAGCCTGCTGCATCTTGAACATCCAATGGGTGTCCCTAGTAATTAAAAAGAAAACAAAATAGTGCGTCGATAATTATAATCACAATTTCAAGAGACTCAAGCATAATTGCTCCAAAAAATTTAATGAAATAGAGTGGCAGCTTGTGCAATTTGACAACCCTACTTAAGTGCTATTTAAACCTATGCTACAGTACCGATATTTTGGGGGTACAATTAAACCTTCTGAAGATCAATTGTTTTACCTAGGTTTCAATGGATAGAATACATTGTTGCCACATTGCAGGAGCTGCCACTGATGAAATACATACAGGGTGAAGAAGCAGGGATATGGACTGACACAGTCGTTACCCATCACTTGTGGGTTTGCATAGCTCCGGCCAGGTTATTGTGACTGCATTCGCAACTGCAGCCTCCCAGGGGTGCCAGTGCCCATCCTTCCATGCAAGTTGCTTGTAGACTTTCAAATTAAGGAGGCAAGTTTTTTTTATTTTTTGTCTGTTTTTTCCAAACGAAAGAAAAAAGATTTTATTTATTTACTCTTGTTCCCGCAATATGTATATGACTCCCTCCATTGAAGGTCTATCCCCCTTCCTTAATGAGGATCTCCCCTTTAAGTCAGGGTCTCCCCCTTATCTCAAAATTTAATAAAATCCCCTGTTACGTAAGAAGGCAAATATCGATGTCTAATTGCGCTCAAAGTTTATTTCATCTCATAAGCTTTCGAAAGAGTGCATGATCAATAGGGTTTTTTAATTTTTTTTTTTTTTTTTTTTTTTTTTTAAATCGTTTCTCCGAACAGTCAATTTTAGTGTAGGGTTCATTTTTTCACAGCCCACGAATTAAAAGTTGATCCAACACCTCTCAACCATATCCTTGTTTTAAAGCCCATATAAAGTTATGATTTTTAATGAAAATACGAGGTTGCGTCGGCTTTGGTATTCAAATGGTTGCCAGCCAAAGTTTTGCTTATCTTGGAATTTGAAAAATTACATGTCGAATAATATGGCAAATATCGATGACTAATTGCGCTCAAAGTTCGTTTCATCTCATAAGCTTTCGAGAGAGTACATGGTCAATGGAGTTTTTTCATAGTTTTTTTTTTTTTTTAAATTATTTCTCCCAACTGTAGATTTTAGCGCAGGGCTCATTTTTTCACAAGGCACGAAATGAAAGTTGATCCAACACCTCTCAACCATATCCTCGTTTTAAAGCCCATATAAAATGACCATTTTCAATGGAAATACAAGGTCGTTGTCGGCTACAGTATTCAAATGGTTGGCAGCCAAAGTTTGGCTTATCTTGGAATTTGTAAAATTACCTGTCGAATGATACGGCAAATATCGATGTGTAATTGCGCTCAAAGCTTGTTTCAAGTTTTTTGCTAGGGGTCATATTTTTTAATTTTGTTAATCTTAGATTTTGTTCTTTTCTGTTTCTGTATTTTTCTTGCATTGGGCAGTTGCCCAAAATAAATAAATAAAAAGAATATATGGTTGATGGAGGTTATCAAGAGGAAATAAAAAATTTATAAGTTTTTTTTTCTTCCTTCAACTTACCTGATTAATAAGATTTTTGACTAAAGTTAGACTGCCTTTTTCACAGGCAACATGCAGAGGAGTTTCGCCTTTTTCATTCCTTTTCATTAAAGTGGTTGAACGAACAGTGCGTTTCCTTACAGGTCGATTCGGACGATCAAATTCCTCATTGTCATCTGAATCTAAGAATATTAAGAAGGTAAAATTTGAGTAATTTAGTTATCGTCCGAGTCCAGCTTTATTTCAGAAGTACTATGGCTTTCAAAAGAAAGTATCCTGATAGAAATTTTCATTCTTTCATTTCTCAATCGATTTGAGAAATTTTACAGTTTTCGGGTGTTTCAGAGTCTCACAGTATTTCCACTTGTGACATTATGCCTCCAAAATTTGAAAACGATAGAAAATAAAAGAAAAATTCACCAAGAACAATTTTGATAGGAGGACTTTCTTTTGAAAGTCATAGTACATACGTTCTTCATAGATATTCAAGAAAGATTTAGTGCACATGATAGCAATGATGCATCAACGATAGTGGTCGGTTCAGAAGTGTAGGCACACCTGAACTGATCATCTTTGGAACTTTCGGACATCATTTCTCACATTGAAAAAAAAATTAATGAAAATTAATTTCAGCGTTGGCTTGTCACTAAGGGAAGCTTTAAAAGCAAAAGATCAAAGCCACAACAAGTTTTGTTTTGATTTGAGGAAATGAAAATTGGAAATTCGCCAAAGATGAACCCATTGACAAGTACAGACAGATCAGACTCGTCATGACTCTGAAGAATCTGGCGATCATACCGATCTGGCGATCTCACAGCAACGGTACGACGAGTTCAAAAGCTTGTAGTGTTTCCTGATAGATAGCGCCACTCGCTTCACTCTACTTTCACGGTTTCACCACTAGGTTTGCCATAAGCATTGTTGCACAGCAACTTTTGTCAAATTAAATCACAAGTCCACAGGTTAACAGTTTACACTTCTGCAACAAACTCTACTTAAAATGACCTTCATTCTCTTGAGCCTAGTTTTACGTAAAACGCAGAGCAACTTGAGACTGACACACACAGTCTCATTGCTTACCTGCATACATTAGCCATTAGGTAAACATCAAAACAGCAATAGGCAAATGTTATTTAGTAACCAGGTTTGGAAAATTGACATGTTAACGATTTTCGAGAGAAAATTTGTACTATCAAGCTAGCAAAATGTTAAAAAAAGGAAAAAAAAAAGATTTTGGATTTTTCAAAGATTTTTGAGCAATTGCATTCATGTGATGTTATAAATAAATATGTGAATGAATTGATCTGCGCATGACTTACCGGTTAAATCACTCAAACAAATATCCGCACCAATTTCAACGACTCCACTTTCCCCCTCTTCACTATCTTCATCCTCTCCTTCTGACTCATCGTTGTTCAATCGACTTTTAATATCATCCAACGCTCTTTTCGTTCTGTCTGCAACATCAAAGAACACAGAAATCTATTAACCCTTTCTGTCACGAATTATGAAAAAAGTGTCACTGTAATCTGAAACCTATACCATTAAATTGAACGAGCTTTTCTCACATGATTTCATGTGTGTGAGTCAATTTTTCCGAATTTCCATAAGGATCCATGTAAAATGATCGTTCACTACAGTGGACACTGTGATGGAAAGGGTTAAATGGGACTCTTCATAACTTTTGCTATTTGAGATTGACTCAATCTAACATAAAATCCAGCAAAAATTACGATCAGCATATTTAAAAATTACTAAACTTACTCACAGACTCACAAAATGACTTCAAAGTTTAAGGTTTGAAGCTTTCCTCTGTGTGTTCCTATAACATAGAGAGAGACAAATAAGATAGTAATCTCCTATGATACCCAAATAGCTTTGCCAATATCTTTGCTCTTAAATGGTGGAGCTACGCAGTTATCATGGGGGATTCCAGTCTAATTTGTGTCTCTCTCTACAGAAACACACAGAGGAAAACCTCAAAATAGATAGGAATCTCACATGGTACCCATCTAGCTCTGCCATTACACCTTGAACTTTAAAATCATTTTGTCCGTCTGTGAGTGAATTTTGTGATTTTTCAATGAGCATCTTATCTTTTCTTTCTATTTTTAAAGTAACTGACTTTAAGAGGGGAAAAAGGTCCGAGCCTTTCACATCGAATTCTCTGGCTTTTCCATTTTTCAAAACCCCATTGATATGTTCTGTAGAACTTTTCTAGGTTTTCAAAATATTCCAGGTTTCTAATCACCCTGCTTTGTCCAAGGTCATTGCTCTTCTAAACGACAACTAAAGGAACTTTAATAAAAACAATCTCAATTCATTTGATAGATTTTCGACAACATGTCTGTGCTATCTTCAAAAATGATTTTCCGTCAGACAAAATAAAAATAGGCGTACCAATCATAACATTGCATCCGCGCTCATTCTGTACCGCCAACATAGCTTCTAAAACCGTGGCTTCCAGTTTGAAATCGGAAATTAACTTGGCTTTGTCTCGAGCCTTTTCGTAGACTGATAGGATTTCATCCAGAGATTTATGCTGCAGTTCAAGAGTCACAGCCATGTTGATCAATGTTTTACAGGCCTGGAGAAAAAGATTGAAATGAGTTAAAGTTGCACTGAATGAAACATAAATGTGAGAATGTGATACAATATGCATCTTGGCGTCTTATTTTCACACAGACAATAATCAATATGGTGGAAACACACAAGGCAGTTTAGACTATAGGGCTCTTGAAAAACCTTCGCTACAGAAGACTGAAGAGTTGATTCTTGCATAAAAATCTGTAAAAATGACGATGAGTACATGAAAAAATCACAAAATTCACTCTCAGAATCGGGCTTAATGACAGAGCTACGCGGGTATCATGGGAAATTCCTATCTAAATTGAGACATATCTCTGTATTTCCGTAAAGAAAGAGACATGATAGACAGGAATCTCCCATGACACCTGCGTTGAACCGTCATTATGAACTTGCCATTTTAGCAGTTATGTGAGTTTATTACTGAATTTTAGACTTTTTAAGAGTGATTTTCATGATTTTCGCTGGTTTTAATATCAGAATAGACTATTCATATGCTCACAGCAAAAGTTTGCAAGAGCCCCATTGCAAGCATTTTGAAGCAAAAAACAACCAGTTTCTTGAAAAAGTCTAAAGTCTTTCTTGGCTGTGCCACTTGTTAAGTTGCTAATTTCTTTGTTATTTTTGTTTTGTAATTGGAACTTGTCCCGTTGATAATTAATAAATAAATAAATAAATAAATAAAACGAAATAATTGATAAGTCAAAAAGTATCAAACCTTGCACGCTAAAAATTTGCAAAAATTCATGCCTTCATGGTACTACCTTGCGATAACATTTAATGTGAATCCAAGATTGGCCATGGCCTGCCCTGGGTAGTGATTATGAATTCCCAGGAATTCATTCTATAAAAATATTCCCTATTGGAAAATTTACTTTCTAAAGTGGGTATTAAAGCCAGATTTAAATTTTTTCTAATAAACTGGTGTTTTCAACTTGCTTGTCACCATAGAAGTTTTGAAAATATGACAAAATTAAATTGTTAAAAAAGATGATCAGATGTGTTTTTATATTGTTTGTTCCTGTACCCCAATCCTGAGCATCCGCGCTTTAAAATTCAAATTTTTTAAAAATTTCTTGTTTCTTCTGCGGATATTGGATTTTAAAGACAAGCAAATTGATATTTTCCCTATATTATTCTTGGTAACCATGCAACTTAAATTTTCTTTTGAATACAGCGACAGCCGTTCACACATTCATAAAATGCGATAAAATTTGTTTAAAAAAGAATTGATCCATTGTCAACAACTCACGATTAAAAAGTAAGTTGGTACTTACTTCAGTTGGGTTATCTGCATTCACGGCTAATTCTTTCTCAAAATATTCATAAGCAAGATCATACTGTTTGTTGTCTTTGTACGTTTGCGACAGTGACACATAACAAGGAATGAGTTCCTTTCCCGACTGACCCAAATCTTCTGCACACTAAACAGAACAAATTAAAAGTTAGAAATATTACAGTTTTAGAATCCAGGGAGGTGATTACGGAGGACCGGATAGTAATGGGATCAAATGCCTTAAATCAAATGGGCTTGCTACTGCGCAACTCAATCGCGCAGGTAACCCCCTCCTCACCTCTTCTTACTTTGGTCCACTGAGAGATTACGACAGCCATCGACTCATCAGCTTCCGTCCGTTTTGATCGGTATGAAGAGCTCAAAATGATTCGATCAGTGAAGCCACCCATGAGGTTACAATGTACTCAATCCGATTACGATAACGATCCGATCCTCCGTAATCACTTCTCTGGATAGATGAGTTTCTTTAAATTAAGGCTGCTTCCAAAAACAACGAGGCTGTTGCAGTAGCAGCATGTGCAATCTGGCGACGTTACACTTAGTCGATATTGAGTCATAAAAAAGGTTGAAATGTCGGGGGTGCATTAAGCGCTCCTTTGATTTGATATTTAAATGGGGGTAAATGGACTAAATGCAATTTTACAATATTCGACCAATAGCATCACTCGTAGACAGTCTTAACGATCAGTTTAACGATGAAGTAAATGATCGGCCCGCAGACTTGTTCCTCAGCTTCTTGCTCCTATTTCTCTGGTCTTGGCAGTTTTCTTTAATTTTTCATTTTTTAATTTGCTAATGTTTTTAATTTTTTTATATTTGTCTTCTCAATAAAAATATTTTGGACATCGGACGTTTCCGCATGAGCCCATTCAATTAATAAAGCAAACAGTTTAAGCAATTTATGGTCTAATAACAGCTTTTAGCCTGCTTTGTGATCTTGACCCTTATGTGTTTTTGTAGCGTCACTTTACAGATTAATTATGAAGTTACAATCAGACAAGTACTTAACACACAAAAGAAGGTAGCGCAACACCTGAAGTTTGAAGATGTAAAAGCAAACAATGTGCAGGCTTTGATGATGACCATTTGACACTAACCTGCAACATTTTCTGGTAGTGTTCAATTGCCTTCATGTAATTAGAGAGGGCAACAAAACCGTCCGCAACTTTTTCGTGCAACTCCTTACGGGCTTTATAATCATCAATTGATGTAGATATTAATTTGTCCTCTGCATCACACATAGCCACCACTAAACGGAGACAAAACAGCAAACTTTTATTAGATTAGAGGTTAACATTGATTTTACTCAATAGAATAAATTGTTCTGTAAAGTTTCTCTTAAGTTTCATCTTTTAATTGTTGTAACTTGTAACGATCATTTTTCCTGCAATCTTGACATGGATTATGACTTATGACAAAAGCCTTTACAGGAACAAAGCTTGTCAATAAATAAATAAATCTTCATAAGCCAGATCTCACAGATCTCAGAGCTATTTTTTTTACATCTTTTTAACCCTTGTGTACCTAGAGGGGGGGGGGGGGGTCACCCCAGGCAAGTTGTTTAATGATAAAAAGTAGAACGTTCATGACATCACTTCAAGCATCCATGTTATCTTCAATGAAGATATTTAGCAGCTTTCCACAAAAATCTTTTTAATGACCTCATCGTAATTTTTAATGGATTTTACTCTAGAAGCATCAATTCAATTGTTTATAGCAAAAATTAGCAAGAGCTCCATAGTATTGAGAAACAAACATACCTATACGTGCCCTCCTTTCAATTTCTTTCCGGTCTTTTGGATTAGGATTCTTTAATTTGTAAGCTTTTAGCAACACCTGCTTGGCCCCAGTTAAATCATTCAGAGCAACCAGAACCTGTGAAAAATATTCACAAAACAGAGGACAGAGAATAAATGAGCACTGTACTATAAGGTTAAAAAATAAAAATAGAAAAAGATGGATGAAAATTATTCGACAGTTAGGACTTTGTGAACTTTTGGAGGTTTGAACCCTGGTTCAAACCTTAGCGCAGGTTTGGGTTCGGTTCGTACCTGACAAAAAAGTTTGAACTTTTTTCTTTTTTCTTTTAAATTTTTTTAAAGCGTGAATTTTAGTAGAACACACGATTTTCAGTTGAGAAAAAGTGTTCAATTTTACCATAACTTGGAACGTTTTATTTTTTTTTATCCGTGAAACCACGTTGGACCTCTGTTGAGAATGTAAACAAACAAGCCGCTTTGGTAAAGAAATATGCAAAAGCGCATCCAATGGCGGTGCCCAAAGAGCATAAAACCTGTCGGCTCATCAGAGGTTAACTATCTTCTTGTCTCAACTGTCTACATACAGGGACTCAGCTATAAAACAGCATAGATGTTCTTAGATAGATGTTGATAGAGAGTCACTTAGAGTCGAAAAAAGTGCAAGCCTCTAAATTGGTGAAACAAAGATTTTAAAAACAGAGAAAGACCTTTAATGCAAATACTCACATCTGATTTTGCCAGCAAGATTTCACAACTTTGTGGAATTTTGGTGTCTGATTTCGTGGCAATTTTTAATGCGTTATCGTATGCTCGCAAGGAGGCGGCAGAATCTTTCTTATGAAAATAAGCTGTGCCTAATACTGTGTACCCACGACACAGTTCATCCCAAAATTCCATTCTGTTACACACGGTAATGGCCTGTAAAAATAAGCAAAATCAGTAAGTATGTAATGTCCTTCTTTGTTCATTTTTTCATGTCATTGTTCTGTTTGTCTTTACTTAATCAATTTAATTTTTTTAATTAATTATATTTAATCATTTCTAGTATTATTTTTAAATTAATAATTTATTGATATTAATTTTTTTTTATTTTATTTATTAATTTATTTCTTTTGATTAAATAAAACAGGAGCGAGTAAATTGCTGGAACTCAACCTAATCTGACGAGGACGTTTCGGCTCAAATCGCAGCCATTTTCAACTCAAAAAAAACCTAAAAGACAAATTTCAAAAAATTCAAGCCAGCTCCATGAACTTCTTTCTGCATACCTTCTCATAAAGTTTGATTGCTTCACTGCTATTCCGCTCCGATTGCTCTGATTCCAAAGTTAATCCCAGATTTATATACAATCTTGCTTTCATAATCATCAGCTGAGAGAGAGCTACAGTATTTTCCAAACTGAAAAAATTCCAAAATAGACATCAAGTAAATGAGTTGGTCATAAAATTTTGCTTGAGCACAATTCGACATTGATTCTGATGAAAAGGATCCGAAATAGAGCAGACACATTTTGAGTATCGAGTTCTGACAAGTAGCGGTGCATGCTACCGAAGCACATCAAAGCGCATCAGTGAGCCGTTGATTAGCAACGAGTTGAATTTCTGCGGAAACCAACTGCTCACCGATGCGTTTTGATGCAGCTCGGTAGCACGCACCGCTGCTTGTCAGAACCTGATACTCAAAATGCATCTGCTCTCACAATGTGATAATGTACTTCAAAGACAAAAATTCTCCCCAACATTAAAAAAAAAAAAAAAAAAAAAAAAAAAAAAAAAAAAAAAAAAGGAAACTGGGTTTTTGAAAGAACCTCACTTTGAGATAGGACTTAAAATATGTATCAGCCTCTCTATCGCTATAATTCATTGACTTTGTCCGTTCTCCTGTCTAAAATAAATAAGTAGTAGGAGAACTAGTAAAGTCCGGCTGCCCAAACACGGTGGTTCGTCATGCTGATATTTCACAGCGAACAACTGGACTGGACTGGATAAATAAATAAATAAATCAATACTGAAACAGGATGCCACAAAATCAAGTTACAACAGAAATTCAAAAACTAAAATGAAAACTTTTGAATCCTAGCTGTGCAACACTATTCCTACAATCTGCAGATTACGCGATCAAGTACTTTCTGCAAGCCTGAATTGATCTACCGCCAATTGCCATAAGGAATGTGCAGGGTCCTTTAGAAGTCAACTTTATAAAAAAAGAGAACTATGATTTTTTACTTACTTGTCGCAAACAGCAAGACTCTCTTTGTAGTACCTCTGAGAAGAATACAGAGCAGTACGGCGTTCAGAGGAATCTTCATCGACACAACTTTCTGCTTTCACAAAAAAGGTTCTACCTAATGTTGCTAGGGCTCTTTGTTCCTCCACGAGATTGCGTTCTTCCCTTGAAAGTTCTGTAAGAAGGAAAACAAAAAATATAAAGGAACAGTCAGACAGAATGTTACACTTTTAAAAGAAAGAACACAAAGTTCATCAGAACAGATAAAAAACATTTCGTGATAAAAAGTGGTAGCTGGTGCCGCAAATCAAAATTTGGTGGAGACAAAAGGTGATAATTAGAGCTCACGCATTTTGAGTATCAGGTTGACGGATTCTGACAAGTAGCGGTGCCTGCTTCTGAAACACATCAAAATGCATCGGTGAGCAGTAGATTACCAACGAGTGGCAACTTTTTGCTGAACAACCACTCACCAATTCATTTTGATAAATTTTAGAAGCGACACCGCCAACTGTCCGAACCCGTCAACCAGATTCTCAAAATGCATGAGCTCTAGTTTATTTTGTCAGAAGATACTGTTAGATACTTTGTCAGATACAGAACTAACTTAACCTTCTTACACAAAAAAGATTCTTCTCAGGAAGAACCTCTCCTTAGAAATAAAACCTCAATCGAGGCTGATCACATGCATCCTAGCATTAATACTTGCCTAAATGTCTCCTCTGATGTTTGATGGCCTCATCAAATTCACCTAAGCAGCAGAGGACTTCCCCGATCATGCGGTTGGCCACTCCAACATTCATCTTATTTCCCATTTTCTTCGCTACTCGCTCCGCAACCTATGAACAATAAACGTTACTGATTCAGATATCGGGTAAAAACTTATGATGCAATCAACGAGCTATAGGTAATTACAGAGGGGTTTTCTGAGACGTGTTTTTGAGACACCATGGAGGCAGCCTCGATGGAAATCTCTAATGGACATCTCTTACGGACATCTCTTATGGACATTTTCCAGAGAGTATGTATAATAGAGACCATGCACTAGCCATCCGCACGGTGGCTGACTTATTATTTCGGAATAATACACGAATTAACACAGAAAGCATGAGGGAGCACCATCCAACATGGACCAAAAGTTGACTGATGCAATTTTGGTGCTTCGGTTTCACTAGGCAAAAATCTCAACAACTTTTCTCATCAGTCAACGTATGGTCCATGTTTGCGGTGTTCTGTTGAGACCCCTGAACAACCCCCAGTGTTCTTTGGAAGATACCCTGAAAGTTTCAAGCTGAAACACTCAAAAATAAAGTCAGAAATTATGAAAAACAAAAATTCCCAGAAGCCTCAACAAGTGCCAGTGAAGCAGATAGACATAATATCACTCGTAATTTTTTCTCACTCACTAAGTTTAGGGCGAAATGAATTTCATGATATACGGCTATGATTTAAAACCAATTTTGCTCGTTTTGGGCTCAAAAAATCCATATAAAATTTTTGCAGGAGCTGACGTTATTGGACTTTGCGTTTTTTCTTTAAATGGTTTCAATTTAAAATGCCGAAAACACGACTTTTCTAAAAAGTGACTAGAGGCGCCATCCATCGGAGTGAAATCTGGAAAAGTTTTGTCTGAAATTACCTTAACCTTAACAGTTTAAAAAGAAGTTGTGACAAATCCATTTGACATTGGTTTGAAATGAAGATGAAAGTGTTTTAGTGTGGCTATCTAGACACAGAAATCGATAAATCAATAAATACACTACACAATTACAGTGGGGAAATAAGGCTAAAATACACACTGTAAAAATCGAGACACTTCAAGGCATTACTCGTTTTGTTACTCATTAGGCTTGTCTTCGTTTTTACTGTGTTTATTTTAGCCTTGTTTCCCCCTTTTAATTGTGGAGTGTATTTATTGTATTGGGCTACAAAAAATTTTATCTCATCTATATCAATATATCGTTCTCAAATTTTGTTTGCAAGCAAATAACCGCTATTTGAAAAAATGTAGGAATGAAATAAATTAATGAATAAAAGAAAAAAAAAAATTGTGTAAAGGGATTTGTTTAAGTACCTTATATTCTTTCAGGGCTTCATCAAACTTTTCTTCTCGGTGATAAAATTCTGCTAGCTCCTTGCAGGCAACGTACGTGGATGCTAAATTGCCTGAGGCAATAGCTTTCTCCTTTCTTTTCCTCCATTCTATAACAAAGCAAAAGTGCAATTCGTACCCGCTTAACAATAGATAAAAATTAAAATGCTACAATCTCCTTTCAAGTGTAGAGGTTATTTTTATCTCAAAGATCCCTGTGCAGTAGGAATAATTGCATAAATGCACATTGAGTTTGCTATGCAGAGATGCTAATGTGTCTGCTGAGCATGAATATTCAAAACAGTCAGACACCAACTAAAAGGAAAAGACTGTCACACAGATTGATCTTGGGTGCGCATAGCGCAGGCAAATGTTCCATGCCCCTGACAAGTTTACACACACCGGACTTAGGGTAGGACCATTTTGAGTGTCGGGTTCTGATAGTAGCAGTGCGTGCTACCAAACCGCACCACAACGTATCAGTGAGCTAATGTTGCTAATCAACTGCTCACCGGTGCGCTTTAGTGCGGTTCAGTAGCACGCACCGCTACTTGTCAGAACACGATACTCATAATGGTCCGGCTCTAAGCTAAGCCATATTTATCATTCATGAAGATGAAACGTCAAATCGTAAAAATCAATACTACAAATAAAAGGTTTATTCCCCCAAATCATAACAATTAGTTACAAAATGTCTCTTTAATGGGTATTTTCACATAATTTTGTACAGTATAATTGGTAGAAGTATAGAACGAGAGAAAGCAGACAAGATGAGATACTCACTCCTCTCCTCCTGAAAATCCATTGCGTTGACAAAAGTGAACCGGAAACTGATGATACATTAAAATGATAAATAATGAGTAAACGATTACATTAACAGAGAACTAAAATCACTTTACACTTGACTCTTCTTTCCGTAATTTTCATCGTGATTGAGCATTGAGCAAGGATTTTCAAAAAAGTAACCTCACCCTCATGTTATTTGTTTTGTTTACTTTTGATATTTACCGCCAGAAAATAGCGATGCATGGTGATCGTTCGTGAATCCGATGAGCTCCGACTCCGACAACAGCGGCACCGTTTGCGCTACTTGCGGCGCGGTATTCAAATATAAGATTTGTAATTAATTTCCCGTTAATTCTTATAGGTCTTTTGAGCAATCAACATTTTGTCAGGATAGTGCCAATTTGAATGAGTTTAATTCGGAGACAGTAATATAGACTTTTGACGGAGTAAACCAGACCTAATTTGTGTTAATAATATGGTCAAAACATTTACTGAAGTTAGAAAATGCTATGTTAAAAAACTTCATTGGAGATTGCAAAAATACCATTTTTCAAACATTTCTGACTCTCTTATTTACACAGTGTTTTCCTTTTTTTGAAACAAAATTAAAAATTTTATTCCTCTTAAAAATTTTGAAAAAATATTTTGTCAATAATTACAACGAAACTAAGTTCTCAGTTTATTGTTAGTAATTGTTTGTAATTGGTACCTAAAACAATATTGACCTAATGTTTCTAAAAAGATGAAAATATTGTTTAAAATAAAATGAAAGAGACTCACTTGCATGAATAAAAATGTTAATGTCGGACACCCGGTCGAGCATAATCAGCGACTGATGATGTCGACTATCATGCCGCTGATATTGCCCCGCCGTGTCCGCACGAAACGTGACCGCCGTTAACAATTTAAATTGCGCAAGTGAGTCTCTTTCATTTTATTTTAATTGATTCTAGTACTTGTGTCACTCTCTTTTTATTAATTTGATGAAAATATTTCTTTCGAAAGTCATGGTTTTTAGGTTTCGTTGATGGATGGAATATTCAACGTTGCCACACTCCTTGCTGCACTTCTGCACTGTATAGGTATCTCCGATAAGTTATAAAAAAATCAGAGAACTCAAAAGAAATTTTGTAATTCAAGTTTAATTTTGATTTTAAACAGAAAGTGAAAAAATACAAACATACAAAAAATATGTAACAATTTTGGGGCAAATTCAAAAAACAACAGGACAAAAAAATTCATCATAAAAAAAAAAAACAGAAAAAAACAAAATTGTGACGCATTTTGACAAAACCTATCTTAAATTTCAGAGACCAAAATTTTCAGGAGAGCAAAAATAAAATACTGGAGACGAAATTATGGGTTTTCATGTTCCAATGACAAATTCTTTCTAGTAGCCTTATGAGTAACTACTACACAAAGTTTTGGTTCATTATTTATCCGATAAAGGCCATAAAAATGCATGTGAATCAATCAATTTTGCTGTTGACGATTGACTTTCCAAAACATTAACTCCGTTGTTCTCAAAATCACATTATTTCTATTTAACAGTTGAGGACTTTTCTAGAAGAGCCCATAAAACAAGAGGTGTGCTCCTCCTGAGAACTGTGCATTGTGAGCAAATAGAGGATTTTAGTTGAAAAGCGCACCTGTTCTTTTATGGATCCTTCTTCCGGAAATGTCCTCAAATCAAGACTCCTCAATTTTGTAAATTTGTTTAATTTTCCCACATTTTTGGTCGTGAACTGTCATAGGCTCTCCCATGCAGAGGTACCAAAATCTCAATTTTGGTCTGAGTGAAGATAAGGTCAGTTTTGACAGAACGGCATCACAAATGACTTATTGAAGAGTACAGCTAGATAGCAGGTGACAACATAAAAATGAAGAAAAGGGCATTTAGATGGATAGAAATATTACTATTTCCAAGAAAATACCAACTACAGTGAAAGTTTGGTGTATGGAACCTCGGTCCTGCCCCAAAAAAATTCCACTTCATGAAAGTCACACTTGGGAAATTGTGATCAGAGTATAGGAGGTTTCCCGGTGCTGAAAAAAAATTCCACTTAAGAAATTGCGGTCAGAGTATAGGAGGTTTCCCGGTGCTGAAAAAAAATTCCACTTAGGAAATTGCGGTCAGAGTATAAGAGGTTTCCCGATGCTGAAAAAAAATTCCACTTGGTGAGATATTCCATTGAGAGGATGTTCCACACAACAAACTTTCACTTTTACAAGGGTAGTTTTATGACAAAAATTATCCTTCATAAAAATGCAGGACATCATTGACCTGTACCATACAGTTTTCCTGTCCTATGTACCAATGTGTGATAAATAAATAAATAAATAGGACATGCTGACACTTTCAAACGAGTATAAATTAAAAGTAAGAAAAGAGGTAACAAGAGGACTAGAAGAAAGGGACATCAATAAGGACAGTTGCGGTTTCGTGAAATTTGGCAACCATGCTAATTTTCCATTTAATCCTATGCAAAAGTATCGATATCTTGGGAGTGCAATTGCACCTCCTGAAGATCGATTGTTTTACATAGGTTTAAATGGAGGGAATCCTTTGTTGCCAGATTGCACGCGCCGCCACTGAATAAGGACAATCTTTGAATGAAACACCAACTGAACAACCAATGTGCTCTTTTCCCAACACACTGTCTTGAATTCGCACTTTTTGGGCGGCCCTGATCACAGTGCTTGAGCTTGCTTGAGGAAAAGTTTCCTAACAAATTTCTCGGTGACGAGATTAAATCAATTTTCCTTATTTATGCCCTTAGCAAAAATCATAAGTTTTGATCATAGTCGATACACTCAAACTGCTTCTGATAAAATGAGGAGAGAAAATTTCACTAACAGATCACTACATCAACCACAGTAGACCAGTTCATGCTTCTAGGATCACGTCATTAAAGAGCGCTGATAAATAATTCCACAAATCTTTGGATGAATCTTAGATTTTAAGGACTGGATCACAGCTTTGAACATTCAATGAACGGAGTTTCTTGAAAGACTTTCTACAAATGCATTGTAAAGGATCTAGAAAATAAAAAGATAAATAAGAGATAGATAAAGAGTAGTAGTGAATCAATGAGTGTGAGTGAGATAGGATACATCTAAAATCATACTCATTGAAAAAATGTGAAAAATTGCCAACGGATTGAAATCTTTGAGGGTTGAGCAACTTGCCAAGAATCATTATAAATATAGAGCAAACGCCCCCCCAAAATGCATTTCTTATTTTCCCGTAATTTGGCCGAAGGGATTTCCCTCAAATTAGGCAAGATGATTCCTCCATATTTTATGAGTATTCCAAAAGCAAGTTTTGAAATAGTCGTCAGTTAGAGCCGGTAATTAAAGTTTAAAATTACAGGAGAGCAGGAAATCTTTCGGATTCCTTACCTCCCGTTCTTGCAGTGAAAGAAATGTGTCCCAGCATCGTAAGCTGGACCTTCATCTCATCTGCCCTGACCCCCGCCCACTCTACGCTCGGCACATCACATTCCGAGTGTCATCATGTAACGCAGTGCCAGTGGTGAATTAAGAAGATTATTTCCTCGTCAATCTCTTGCAATCTGTCAGCAGTCTTTCAGAAATCTTCATGGTCTATCCTAAAACTGTCGCGACGAACTCGCTCCCTCCCACAGCACTCCGATGCTCTTTATCGGTAATTTTTACCATTTTTCTTCTTTCATTACTTCAACAACCACTATGATCCTCTACATACAAATCAAAGTTGCTTAACTACCAATACCCCTAGAATGTTCTGAATGTTGGACATGGAGTGGAGGGCCCCTGTAGGGTGCTGGGAACGGCTAGTATTAATATGAAGTAGTATAGATGAGGAAGTTATAACATCTGTAAATGGCAAGAATGCCATGGCTGTCATCCTTTCTAATATTTATTTTTAGTTTTTTAGAAAATTTTAAGTTTTAGAAGAAATTTTAAATTTTTCACAAAATTTTGAATTTTCGACAAAATTTTGAATTTTCTGATACACTTCCGCCAACTGCCTGACAAGGTTTCAAGAACAGACCATATTTTGAGAATGATTAACATTACATAAAAAATACAAGGACATAAAGATAGAACAATTTTAAAGAGAATGTTATAAATAGATGGTGGATCTTACCTCGCAAAGTCAGGCGCTCTGTCAATTATATGTTCAAATTCAGCGAACGACAGAGCTCCGTCATCGTCTAGATCCGCCTCTTCAAAAAGATTTTGAATAAGATGTTGCATATCCTGTTCGCTTAAATGTTGTGGTCCCGTCAAGCGGTCAATCACTAGACGCAAATCTGATAATCCGAGCATATCGTCACCATCAAAATCTACAAAAAGAGAGACAAATTTGGGATTTCTTAGGACAGCGATGCTCTGACAATGTCTCCTCCGAGAGGCTGAACATAGAATTCTGTAAACTTAGATAATGCTGGTAAACTGAGAGCAGTCAAAACAATCAAAAATAATAATTTTATTTATTGATTTATTTTAATATTTCGATACATGGAAGCTGCCAGGGGCTACGGTACACGTTAAAAAAGAAACAGAAATATTTGAGAAGAAGATAAGATAAATGCAGAAATTATAGGAGCATTAAAGAAATAATAATGTAGACCAGATAATTCAACCCGCCGATCAGTTCCTCCATGCTATAATACCCCTTCACCGACAGGTATTTAGATAAGCCATTAAAGAAAACACTGATTTCCCCCTTTTCGAATATGTTCTTAAGGTCCTCAGGTAGGACATTAAAGATTTTAATTGAGGCGTATCTCATGCTATGCTGAGTGACTGGTGCTCACTTCATAACGTTCAAGTTACTTAAAGAGGGAATACCGGCTATATTCAAAATGAAAAATTTGGGCCTGCGATAGAAAACGTTTCATCTTTTCGGGACTGGCAGAGGAACTCACGTGGTATTCAAAACTAGCCCATTACTTATTTTAAACGCCCTCGGAAGAGACGGGAAAGAGGGTCAAAGTCACACCTTACACAGCACATAATGTTTAAAGAGTACTTAATGAACCAAACAAGGGAAATTATCCTGGAGAAACAGAACCAGAAGATAGTGAACGTGATTACCAAATATCCTAAAAGCATGTTCGGCTTTCACAGGCTTCGGACAGTAAGAGCTGAAGACAGACATCATGTCCAGGAAATCTTCGAAAGTACAGTCTCCGTCGCGACTTGAGCTGAACACTTGGCATATGCGCTCGCCAAAAGGATTCACCTTGAGCTCTGGATACTGCAATATTTTGCTCATTGCCAGCTTCGCATTTTTATTGTGACCCACTTTCTCCGGTGCAAGAGCTTTGAACTTCTGATGGACTCTGAAAATCAATCATCGGTTCATGAATAAACAGATTTTAAGAAACCATCTTGTAAAAACTTGCTTGAGGTGATTTTAAGCTCTGCGTACGGCAGGTTACTTTGTGTTCTATCTTGAAAATATTTTCATAGTATCTGTTTTGATGTTTAACATAGACTTATAAGACTTGGACTTGGGTACAAGTCGTTGGCGGATACATGGGGGACCCCCGTCCCCCCCCCATTTAGCAAAAAAAAGGGGGAAAGAGCAGGACATATGGAGAAAAATGAGAAAAGGGGGGCACCGGGAGGCAAAAATCCCAAGTTCAACCCCCCCCTCGCAAGGGCTGAACTGCCAGGGGTTCAAGTCTTGACCAAAATAAAATCCAGCTATCTATTGGTTCCAATTTTAGTCAAAATTTGAACCAATATTGAAACACAAATACATCTAATAGGAAGATGATATTTTTTCCAAATAAACTGTTAATCCATATAAAAAGTACAGTACACACGATAACTTCCAATAAAATGCAGAGAATGATGCTCTCAGAACACAGCCCAAACTAATTTGACATCATTGATCAAAACCCATAAGAAAGCTCAAATATGAGGGTGTTCATTACCTCTGTGCACCCAAGACTTTGATATTATTACTTACTGTTCAAGGGATTAAATGAACAGAGTACAGTGTTGTCAGATTGCATGCTATGCCATAGCATGTAAACATAATAAAAATAAATAATTAAAATTACTAGAGAACCAAAAGAGAAAAAGGTCACAAAGTTGATGGATGAAAAGAATCTTTGCAAATCGATCAGATAACTTTAGGTAACACTTACTTCAAGACTTCCTTCTTTGAAAAATACGTGAGATCCTGCAACAATAAGAAAAATTGTAGCTACGTTAAACATTGAGTCGAAAGGCAAGGGGGGGAAAAAAGAATAAATGGCAACACAGCCGTAGCCAGGAATTTGTCTTTCTCTCTCTTTGCCTATTTGAATGCATGTGTTAAAAGAGGATGGAGATAGAGGCTGCCACGCAGTGTTGCCAAATTGAGGATAAAAAGCTGTATCGTCCCCATTTAAATCAATGTAAAACGTACGGCTTTTTCAGTCCAATCTGGCAACACTGCTGCCACGTGATTACAGCCCTGTATCTGTCCTTTTCTAATGCATGCAGTCAAATGGGCAAAGAGAGAGATAGATAAATTACTGGCTACCGCTATGAACGGCAAGCAGGTGATTTGAAGCCAGAGATTACAAAGCCTAAGAGAGACGGCAACACGTATCTTTTCAATAGAACCGAAGTGTTGCTCGCTCTGAATGCAACACAGCAACCGCTGGTGAATGTCCCATAAGAACTCAATTGTAGTAACACAACCACCAGCACATGCTCGTTTGCATCAGGGTCAGCGATTTGCTGTTCTATATGTTTTCCATCAAACTGAATCAGAATTTATGCAAGATTTTTGCTTCAACATTTTTTCCTTGACATCAATTTACTTATTTTAGGAGAAAGATAAATAAAATCTTGCGAAACTCGAAGAATCTAGGAATAACACTTTCAGGCTGATACGCCATCTCTCTTTAGGCTTGTGGTAATCTGTGTTCAAGGTGATTCCAGGCGAAACTTTTCCAGATTTCAATCCCATGGATAGCGCAGCTAGTCGCTTTTGGGAAAAGTCGTGTTTTTGGCATTTTAAATTGAAACCAAAGAAAACACACAATATCATATAATGTCAGCACCTGCAAAAACTTTTTATACATTTTTTGAGCCCTCAATGAGCAAAATTGGTTTAGAATTAAAGCTGTAATAAAATTATGAAATTTATTTTGCCATAAGGTTAGAGATTGAGAGTGGGTACAAGTGATGATATGTCTACCTGCCTCTCTCGCACTTATTGAGGCTTATGGAAATTTTTGTAATTCATAATTTCCGGCTTTACTTTTGAGTGTTTCAGCTTGAAACTTTCGAAATGTCTTCCTGAAGTAAGCTTGCAGGTGCTGACATTCCTCAAATTTGTGCTTTCAGCGTGAATTCGTCAAAAACTGTTGCCGTGTTGAGCAGCGCGGTTCAAGCTAATTGACTCTGGAATCATCTTTAAGCAGATATATTTGAAGTATGGGGTCCTGATAAGCAGAGTCAAGCTAACAAAAGCACACGGACTCATTGGTGAATAACTGCTCATCGATGCTTTTTGGTACATTTCGGATGTATCTACACCACTAATAGTTAAGACCTGATCCTCAAAAAATGTCCGCTCTAACAATATACCGAGGAATTTCAAGATCCTGTAGACAATTTTTTTTGACATTGCTGCAGTATTTGTAACAAAAGCTGCAATGAACAAACCTGATAATCTTGAAGTTCTTCATCAGAGAACTGACTTTGCGGCTGACCCATTAGAGCTTTCAGGTTCAGCAAGATCTCCAACCAACTGTTCCCAAAAAACTTGAAGGCTGACAAGGAGAGCGTCTACATAACATTCATGCCTAAAAAAAGAGAGTATTTTTAAGTTAAAATGTTTCATTTGAATTTTCTTCCTCATGAGTTTACCCCCTGGCATCGATGAAATTGATAGATTTTTGGCGAAATTTAAATGTTTCAGTTTTTCAAAAATACATCAGATCACTAGGTATGTGATATTTGTTGCAGGAGGTTGACCTTAAGGTGATTCGATAACTTCCCTTAGTACCACTGAAAAAAGCCGAGATTGCACCACCGTTGCCAAGCGGGTAGGCTACGACTTGGATTCCGAGATTAGACCTAATTCCTGGCATTCGGAAACCCACCGGTTGGCTAACCGGTAGCCGCGTTTCATGACAAAAAATTGTTGTAATCATGTGATTATCACGTGATACCTACCAGTTTAACCGTGTGAATCGGCGGTGGATCTGGTTATCAGCAAAAGAATACTGAGAAAAACTTGCGGGAAAGTTTAAACAGGGACTACATTCAGCGGATTACAACCAGGTAGCCGCAGAGAGCCAACCGGTGGGTTTCCGAACGCCAGGTTTATGATGGAATCCTAACATATTTACTTACTTTGGGACCAGAAACTTGTAGCCACACAATTCATCATCTTATGGTCTTAGTTTTAGCTCAAAACCCTCAAAAATAAAGTCAGGATCTCCTAAACACTCAGTGTTGCCATTAGTGGTTAGATTCGACCACGCGTGGACTATTTTGATGAAAATATAGCCACGCTTTCGCCGCCGCAGCTCGTGCTTCCTCCATCCCTATCCACAGCGTAGCTAGTAGCCAACTCGAAAACTGTCCACGCGTGGACTATTCTACCCCGTCCAAACCTGGCAACACTGTAAACACTGTGCACAGCAACTCGTTGTAGCCGTCATCGACACTCGTCAGTTGGCATTTAGGAGATTAAGACTTTATTTTAGAGAGTTTTGAGCTGAAACTTTGAATACTAGTAGTCAGTCATCGTACATAGGATGCAAGAGAGCACAAATCATATTATTTACTTAGAGGTGCTCCCTCACAGTGGTTTCACTGCAAATATCACAGAGACACTATGTACAATAGAGACCACGCACTATCTATCTTGCCTATGTTTGCACGCGGTGGCAACTTTTTTTTACGGGGTCTCAACAGAACACTGCAGATATGGTCCTCACATTGACTGATGAGCAAAGTTGTTGAGGTTTTTTGCCTAGAGAGAAGAGACCAAAGCACCGATATTACGTCAGTCAATGCAGGGACCATGTTGGATGGTGCTCCCTCATGCATGAGAGAGCATGCTCTCTTTGTTAATTCCTGTTCAGTTCCGAGAAAGAAGTCACACGCACAGCTAGTGCATGGTCTCTATCATTCTATATTGTCTCTGATAAATCAACGGCAAACCAGACCCCACTTTCCAATGTCAATTACAATGCAAAGTTCTGATTTGATAATCCAAATATTTCAACGCTGCCCAGTTAAGAATGAAATACAAGCTATACAAAATAAGTTGTTATTCTACATACTAGTGGTTGAGCTCTGGAGATGGAAGATAAGTTAATAATAATAAGTTTTCTCACCAATTAGCTTTGAACGCTATTAATTGCTACCATGCATGGCCAAAGTGCTTCTCTTGCTGTCTATGAATTATGTTAAGAAGTTTCACGCCGCGGACACTTTTCTAGAAATCTGAGAAATCATAAATCAGTGATCAAATGTAATGAGATATCTCTAATCAATGATTTTTTCATTTGTTTACATTAGGAGCAGAGATTACTAAGCTAAAGAGATATGGCAAGTCCTATCCCCGCCATGTTAGAAAACCGTTAATCGACAATCGTAAAAAACGCCTTCAAATAGGCCGTGATACAATACGGCATACCACCTGGTGGACCATTTTTCGTAAACATTGCTATTACTGCTGTTAGTGGAAATAAATTCTAGGCACACACTTTTCTGAATTTTTTTGCTTTCCAAACACGTTGATAAGATGGAAAATGTCAAGGGAAAAATTTAACCACCAAAATAACCACTAAAACTTTAGTCAAAAGTCATTTACTGCCAGCCGAACGCACTTCGGTTACTTTCAGAATTGTTTACAAAAATGGTCCACCAGATCGTATGCCAGTTTGCCTACTTCGTAGGAGTCGATTAACAGTTTTGAGCAGTTCTGCCATATCTCCTTAGCTTAGTTATCTCTGATTAGGAGTGATATCAAAAAGATTACTCATCACAACATGACGTCATCAAGGCGTCATCGCTTGAACAAAAGTTTTATCGATGCTTCGCAGGTTCTTCACAAAGATTACTTATACTCCAGATATGGCACTAGCTAAAATCTTGTTGAGCGCCTTCATTGCTAAAACACATACACTGGCCCACGGTTTGTTTACGTTTCAGGGAGCGAGAGAAGCGCGGGCGGGGTGGGGCCAGTCGACTGGCCCACGACCTCCACCCCGCCCGCAGGCTCCTCGCTCACCGAAACGTAAACAAACCGTGGGCCAGTGTATGTGTTTTAGCTCGGTTTTAGAAATGAAGGCTCTCAACAAAATTTAACATAGGCGAGATAGCTAGTGCCATATCTGGAGTATAAGTAATCTTTGGTTCTTCACTGCGCTCTCATGTAAATTAATACAATTTGAAAGTTGTGGTTTTGAATCAAAGCTAATTATTCTAGCTACATAAATAAATAAAATAAGTTTCCCGCAGAATTTTTCCTCTCCCTAAAACCTATTCTAATCGCTAGTTTCTGAAAATCAGTCTAATCAGACAGACATCCGTACACCGTTGAGGCCACCGTTGACGCTTGGTTGACGCAACAGTCGATCCATATTGGCTTGATGAACTCAAAAAAATCTGCTGTTTTTTATTGGTTCACTTCACTGTTGTGAGAGAGTGTGTACTTTGTATAAGTGTGTGTGTGCAGTTTTTGATATGTGTATGTGTGTTGTTCAGTATCGAGTGATGGAATTTTTTGTCCAAAGTTTTGTTTCCAAGTGAATTATTGCGTGACTCTGAATGTATTTGCAATCTGTCACAGTACTTTTGTTTCCTTCAGCTTATATTTTTATTCATTGAGCTTGTGATGTTTCGATTGTGTTCGCGTAGATTTTCGTGCAGTTACTCTTCGAGAAAAACTTTCCAAGTAGTCGCGCAAACACCCTGCTAGATAGTCACGAGATCGAACCCCCTTTCTTGCATTTAACAATTCTTTAAGATCCTCCTTTCTACGATTTTTTCCTTTCTTCGTGACAAATTTTCGTACGTCGAATTTTCCTTCCCTGGCTCACCATCTCTTCGTCAGGACCTGTTTTTATCACTCGCCCTACCATAACCTGTGATGTTGGCTGTCAAGGAAAATTCTTGTTTCCTTTGGAAATTGTTCAGTCATTTTGTAAGTAGCAATTTTTTCACTTCAACACTGATTTTCGGGCAAAATATCTCTTCATCATTAGTTTCAATCAATCGTTTATCATTGTCTTTGAATCATTCATCCCCTCTATGATTATGGCTCTTATCCGCCAGCACCCTGAATAACACTATCTCTAATCTATCTCTAATCTAACTCTACTTGTGTCTCTGAAGTGCCTATTGAGTGATTCTCACTATCTTTTGTGTAGATAACTGTTTTTTTCCTCTCTTCCGTTGCTTTGCTACCATAAGTGGTTTACCCTCTCAATGCTCTATTTTTTATACCTTGAATCGCCGTCGTTTCTTTTACTTACCTCTTCGTATGTTGATCAAAGCTTTCAGACCCTGTTACCCCTCTGTCATTCCTTCTAATATATGCTTGATATGAAATCAAATTTCGCTAATGATGGAGCTGGTAATCTTGCTCTCTATGTTAGTCCAAGTTTTATCCTTGACACATACTTTCTCCAGGTCTCCTTTGATTAAACACTGTACAGTAACAGTCTTGATATGGAATGTGGGCAATTTTCATGAACTTCTTTTCGCAGCTCACAGCATCTTACAAACCTAAAGAGCAGAAAACAGTTGAAATCAGTTTTGAAACGGTCAAATAAGTCTTTCTAGTCAGGTAGCATTTCTTATAGTTTTCTGCCCCGAGACACCAACAATTTGATTTTAACCGTGGCTCTGACTCTAAGTCCGTGCAATCTAAACTTATGAATATCAGAAATTATTTCAAGACAAAACTAAATCTCATTGCGCTTTCTCTCACTTGTCATCTCTGTCCTCTTCAACTTTAGTTTGCTAGGAAATAAACAACGGAATGATGAAGAGAGTGATGTAATTCTATGAAGCGAATTTGATTATGAGGTTTGGGTTAAGATTTGAGGTTCAGAACTTTTCAGGGGACACTGAACTCCAACGTCAATAAAACCGTTTCTAACTAATCAGGAGGGTTGTTTATTATTGTCTCTCACCATTGAGTCATAGGTTATTTCAGAAGTGTTGGCTGCTGACAGCTCTTTGTTTACATGCGCAGTAGGCCAGCTCTGCGCCTATCGCGCACGCAGGGCGCTGGCGCGAGGGTCGGCGCAGTAGACTGAAAAACGTTCATCCGCGCATGTAAACAAAGAGCTGTCAGCGGCCAGCAATTGTGAAACGAGCTCTACTCCTCTTGTCTACATCTTGCGGAACGGGTACAAATTCTGGGACTTGGGTGCATCATCGGTGTCTACCATAATTGCAGATCAAATAATTTGGATAAGATGATAAAATGCACTGTTGGTTTGGGTGATAATCTTCCCTGGTAAAAATGTTCCATGAACTCTGTTCCAATTGTCCATGTGGACATGGAAATCGCCTTGATTTCCATGTAAATTAGGTTGATTTCCGTGTGAATTCACACACAGTGATTTCCATGTCCACATGGAAAATTGGAACAGAGTTCATGGAACATTTTTACTAGGGTTCACCGGAACTTCTTAGTAAAATTTGCTTGTAGTTTGCCATGTTGATATTATTATTGTTGCGCGGTTTTATTTGCAGGTGTGACAACAATTCTCAATCGCCTCCAAGTTCCATGAACCTTTTGTTTCTCCATGAAGAAGTGACACAGATATGACAAGCGACATGATGTACCATCAGCTGCTCATTACAGGTTTGCTTTCATTCTGTCTATTTTTTTCAAAGATTCTAATCAACCTTCCTACAGGCTGTCCCAAGAATGATTGGACTTGACAACAGTAGGTTTGAATGAAAACATCAGCCTCTTACTGCTCCTAACCAATTAGGTTGCCCTATCTGAGGATGGAAGCTGATGTTTTCATGAAAACCATAGAAGTGTCAAATCCAATCTTTTCTGGGACAAGCTAAAACAGTCTCCATGGAAATTTTTCATTCTTCACTTTAGTTCCCAACAAACTTCTCTTCTGGTTGAAGGTAGCCCTCGGTTGATTAGTACCTGTTGCGGCCATCCAAGGGAAGGTTCATGAAAAGGAACAACTTTATCCGCTACTGATGTATAAAATTAATAAAAAACGTTTTTAGGAAATGACGCTGAAAAAAATAAATGGAATTACAGCTGGACATTTTGAAACTTTACTGTATCCTTTTCTACAGCAAATAAACACGTTTTAAAGAAAAATAAGAACCTAAAAAGTTGTCGACAAAGAGAAGCATGTGCTCTTCCCGACGAGCTATAGCGATAGAGAGGATTTGTGGGGCGCGATATTGAAACTTCACAGAGGCAGCCATGATCGAGATCTTTTATGGACTTTTTTCACACAGGGTTGGTTTGTTTGCCTCACTTTTTTTAACCTTTAAATTTTTAAATAAAAACTGTGACAAACACACTTGAAAATGGTTATAAATGAAAGTGCAAGTCTTTAAGAGTGGATATCTGGACACAAAAATCGATGTGACTGTTTCTTCTGGAAGAATTTGCATGATAAAGAAACTGGCACATGACAGAAAAAAGCAAAGTTTTCTCACCTGAATAGTTGTATCAGAATTCTGTGTCCAGATAGCCACTCTAATGCGCTTGCCCTTTCGATTAAAACCAATGTCCACTGGATTAATTACAGTTTTTGATTTAAGGTTAAAAGAAAGTGAGGCAAACGAACCAGATTCAGAACACCCATGCTGTCACACTTTGAGATAGGACTTTTAACATGTATAGTCCCCTCTATCTCTATAGTTCGTTGATTTTAAAGCTTATCGTTAAGCCTAGAACTTTACGACAGAATAAATCCCAAAATTGCCCCCTGTGACGCTTCAAATTTCAAAGCTAAGCCCCCCGTAGAAAAATTTTCAGGATCTGCCGTTGATCAGTACTGATGCTCTCAAAACGGAAAGAACGCTTTCGCTTATATTAGAGGTAGTTTCAGAAGTGTAGGCGGACCTAGACGGATAATCTTTGGAATTTTCAACATTATTTCTTATATTACTCAATAAAAATGAATGAAAATGAAATTGAGAGTTCACTTTTCAAGGAGGAACACTTTTAAAGGCAAAGGATTAAGTCAGAGGCAAGTTCGATTTTGATTTGAAGGAATTAAAGTTGAAAATTTGCCAAAGATTATGGTTTAGGTGCGCCAACGAGCTCTACCTAGATGATGATCAGAATCATTATTTGATAACTACCTAATGATCAATTTGGATCTATGATGACTTGGTAAAAATATCATTGATATTTTGTTTGGGATCAAAGTATTGACCAAATCCATGGTCATGATGATGTTGTTACTTAATTACTATGCTATTATCAGTCACTTTCTAGTTGGAATAGAAATTCCAACACTTTTCAGGGTGATATGAATAAAATTAACACCATCCACTCTAGCCGAGTTTATATGCTGTAAATTTTTTATTTTTATTTTTAATCTTATTTTTCCTTTTTCAGTGGAGTGTGCTCATTTGAGATATTCTGGTGGATTTTTGAAACCAAACCCGTACGTTGAGCTGAATGTGGATGAAAATAAAAGTATTCGAAGATCTGAAGTCGTCAAGTGCACTTATCAGCCAAAATGGAATGAAGAATTTGTAGCGTAAGTACCCATTCTGAAATGAGTCTATTATCAGGCAAAATTAGTGCCTCAGACTCCCCTAAGCCTAAGTTCCTCTCTTATTCTCCTCTTAGACAAAGAAACATATATTGCTGATTATTGGGAGGAAAAAATTTAATTTGGTGCTAGCGGACACGAAAGAAGAAGAAGAATTCCCTTCTGTCCTTTCAAGTTGAAGTATGTTTTCCTTACTGTGTAACATGTTTCTTTGTCTTGTTCACTTTATTTGATTGACAATAACTAAGTCTACTCTTACTAGAGATTCTGATCGGCATTAAATGCTAAAGATTTGATCTGACGAGTACCATAGCTCAAATTTGTGAGGCTTCGATGTTCTAGGAATAATATATGAAGAAAAAAAATAAAGAAACCAAAATTAGACATTAATGAATATGTGATAGCAATGTCACTTGAATACAAAAAAGCGTATAAAGCTACATGGATATGTTTATTGTGCTTAAGCAAATTTTACTATCAAGTTTTAGGTGAAGATTTGAGGTTTCGGAACTTTTCAGCGGGAAGCAAACGCCAAGATCAACAAAACCATTTCTAGCCAAACAAGTGCGTTGTTTATTGTTGTCTCTCACCATTGAGTTACTCTTTTTGCCCCCACCTTGTAAAACGGGTACAAAGTCTGAGGTTCTGGTACAGCATCGGTATCATCCATCGCTGCCGAACAAACAGCTTGGGTGAGATAATAAAATGCACAACCATTGGTTTGGATGAAAATCTTCACCTAAGCTTGATACTAAAATTTGCTTCAGGATTTATGCCATCAATGCATATCCTCAGGGGGAACTTACCAACTCCAGAACCCGCAGTAGATGCTCACAAATAGGAAGAGAAATCGATGACTATAGTCCATTTTATTTAAATAGAAGCTTGAGCTCGACTCTTTCCCCTACGAGTTTTACCCTCACTCTTGTACCTGTGATGACTCGAGACCTGTCCCATCGGTCGGGGATTCCGTCCGTCACAATGGACTGTCCTTTGGATAGCTGACTGTCCATTGTGACAGACGGAATCCCCGACCGATGGGACAGGTCTCGAGTCATCACAGGTACGAGAGTGAGGGTAAAACTCAAAGGGGAAAGAGTCGAGCTCAAGCTTCTATTTAAATGAAACGGACTATAGATGACATCATCAGGTCACTATTGTTGCGTTTTGCAATCTGTAGAGTGCACGCAAATCAGCTAATCAATGTGTCTTGAATCAGCAGTTAGGAAAGCTTGTTTCTCTATGGCCAATCAATGTCTCCTTTTTATTTTTGTATTACAGACTTGTGACGCCTCATTCCAACTTGCGTTTTCGAATTTACGACCATAGCACTTTTCGCAAAGATGCAGTCATCGGTGAAAGATATCTTTTCATCCATGACCTCCTGGTGCACTACAATGGGAATTGCTCAGGGCTTGAGTTCACCATAGATATGATGAACGATGTCAGAAATGTGAACGCTTATAGTAAAGTTGGAGAACTTATTATATATGTTAATTCATTGAGTATGGACATGAGCACTGTTAGACCGCCAACAACGTTACATCCTTTGCAAATTGCAGGTATGTCATTTTTTTTTTCTTTTAACTCGTTTCGGCACTGAACTTACTGTAATTAACTCAAGAGGTGCAGACTGCAGACTTCTGTCAGTGGTGTGACAGTGACCACTTACTGATAACGGGTCTGTTGCAAACTTTTGCCACAGCACTATAGAGTGATCAATCTCATGCAAAATCGCGTGAAAAGTCCAATGATGGCAGCAGAAAGTCATAAAATGCATTATCAAACTCACAAAGAGGCATGTAACTGAAATCCAAGATGGAGGTAAAATATCAAGCAACCTGTATGCAAGCACCATGAACATCCAAGATGGCCAACTTCACAACATCGATCACAACCAATCACAACGCAAACAAACTCATAACCTCCGATGATGTGAGGTTGTTAACATTGGCCATCATGGATGTTCCCGGTGCGTGCTCACAGGTTGCTCGATATTTTACCGCCATCTTGGGTTTCAGTTAAACGCCTCTTGTGAGTTTAATACTGCATTTGATGATTTTCTGATACCACCAATGGACTTTTCACCTGATTTTACCTAGGATTTAACACTCTATATCGCTGTAGCAAAATTTTGCAACTGACCCATTGGGATCTTGCTAACTTTTGCTGTACTTGATTTATTGTATTTGTTTTGCGATAAGTGATTGAACATTTAATTCTTGCGTAAAAAGCAGCAAAATTGACGATGATTATACTAAAAGATTGCAAAATTCACTCATACTCACAAAATGACTGTAAAGGTTAGGTTTGGTTAGGAAATTTAAAAATTAAATCGAGATAAAGAATAGAACATTCAGAGGAAATAAAAGTGAGTTGTATTGAATTTGAAAAGTTAAGATTGATTACTGGCTTGGGCGTAAGTTCAAAAAATGAGAGCGACAAAATGAGTAATATGGAATAAGTAGGAAACTAGGGAGAAATGGGGAAGGAAGTGGTTTGATTGAGTCAAGAATATATTCATAATAAATGTGCTGAACATAATTTTATGTCATTTTGTTTCTATTCATTTTTAGGTGCTGAATCACACTATAACCCATTCTATGGCATAAGAGCAAGGTTAAGAGTTCCTCCGGGTGGATTATCAGAAGCAACTGCTGGTAAGTGTCCTCTCCTCTCAGTGACTCAATCTATTCGTTAAGTCAGAATTTCCTTTTGGCGGAGGTATTAGGAAAGTGATAAGTCTTCAAGCCTAATTAAAATTAAGGTGATCTGTAGAAGAAGAGCCTGTATGACGTCATGTCCTTCGTTTTCTAACAAAGAGGCGTTTGTCAATCCAATGTTTAAAAATCTGTCTATAATTTCCGTTGAATGAATAAATATACTTCCTTTAAAAAATGATCAGGGATCACTTGTCATGACATCGTAGATAACCTTGCTGTCAGCGGTTGGCAGAGACAAATATCTAGAGACTCAGCTCGAAGCTTTCGACAGGTGTCCGCTTTTCCAGCTCAATTTTGGTCGGAACTCATCGACTTAACAGCCAACAGTTGCCTTTCGTTGACTGATAAGCACGTGGTTTGCATTCGCCACTCAAAACCTGTTTCTGCTTCTGAGACCGCGGAACTCATTATTCAACAGAAGGTGACTGTTTATCGTTGGAGCAAGTGACTCCCGAACAAAACTGTGCGCACTAAAATTGCTTCTTTTTTCTAACACGAGAAGCTTACCATATGTTGGGTCTCTGTTTGTCTCTGGTGGTTGGTGTCGCAGCCTGCGTATTGTAGATTTTGAGGTTATACAGGCCCTTACTCCCGATTTTTGAACATCCGTACAGTGTTTTGATTTGTGCATTCAGGTTACTTTAATTGTCAACCACTTTATAAAAGATAACATAACAAGCATTGTAAGGAAGAGAAAAAAATCACCAATTAGTAATAAGGTGCTTGCCCTACGCGACAGCACCTTCATAATAAATTTGCTGGATGTTTGATTTACAAGAGAGTGTTCGTTTTTAATGTGTTCTGTGAATGTTTCAATGTAGGTGAAGAAAGAGTTTCTTCGCATCAAGAATCCAGTAATATTGCTTCGTTACCGTATCCCATCTTATGCGTCCCGTTTGTCTCCCTCAACAGAGGTAGCGGGATTGTTCTATCGATAAAATGCACTATATAGCTTATTTTTGAACTGTAGCTTGATTTCTTTTTCTGAACTGAAAGAAATTGTTGAAATTTCAGCAACTCTTGTCTTGTATCTTTGGGTTTTCTGATTGCTTTGATCTGCTTTTTGTCTCGTAATCTTTTTTTTAGTCCTTTGACCATGGCTGGAATGTCTGTTGTTGAAAAAAGCGTGCCCGTATCACGTTCAACCACAGAACACCGTAATCAGAACGGAAACTCTAATTCATTTTGAAACATTCTTTAGTTTGGGTACCTTCGGATCCGCCATGTTGAAAAGTGAGAATTTCCGACAATCTTTGGCAACCAGCCAATTTGTGATTCGTCGAGCATCAACCCTGATTGTAAATAAAACCTCAAAAAGCACATCCGCCATCTTGAGAAGTGAGCAGGCACGGTTGCCAGTTTACGCTGGTAAATTCCAAATCTTGTCTCCATTGGCTCTTATGGGAGTTTCCGTTCTGATAGTAGAATTCTCTTACATCCATACCTGGGATAACCCGTTGGTTGGAATTCAATACTTTCCACCTCTAATGACCTAGACAGCAATTTAGTTATCTTAGGTTGACTATGTCACTTACAATGATCTGATATCCGTTCCTGAGCTTTCTTTGATCAGCTCAAGAAATAGTGAGGAATTAAGTCAGTGAGCAGTGCCATTCCTGAGCTGGTCATTAAAGGGTTAACCCGTTAAGTCCCATAGTAGAAACAATAATTCTAGAAGAGACCTTTGTCTACTCTTAAACAAGCTACTTTGTAGAGCAGGCATTCTGATAGGAAAAACGGTAATGACTTACAAGTAGCGATGCTCACTTGCCTTAAGGTGATTCTTCAGCGTTTAGTTCCGATTTCTCCCACCAGAGCGATAAAGTTTGAGGTGTAATGGCGGAGCTACGCAGGTACCATGGGAGATTCCTCTCTAATTTGAGGCTTTCCTCTGTGTGTTTTTATACAGAGAGTGACAAACTAGACAGGATTCTCCCATGACAACTGCGTTGCTCTGCCATTTAAGAGTAAATTTGGCGGAGGTATGATCACGCCTGTACCTACTCTTTATCCTAAAGTTTACTTTTTGTTTGCCTCACCCAATCACGCTTAACTTTTATTAGATGCATTTTTCAAGTTTTTTTTGCTGAGGGGCTTTAGTACATCAGGGCATTCACACTCTACTTTAATGAAGTATTCCTGAGCAGTTTCAAGGTTCTAAAATTTTGTGTTTTTTATAAAGAAGATGAAAGTATTTCATGAACTGAGAACTATTAGTGCCTTTGGTTTTTACCTAAGTGCCCTTATTCCGGAGAAACACTTATGTAAAGTTGCAAAAAATTGTGTGTTGTGATGTCTGAATGCAAAATTCAGTGGCGAAGCGTACTATCTAGCATTGTTGGGTTTAGATCATTGTTATCCACAAAAAAGATGAAATTATCTGAGCATCGGAAATGACCTTCAAATTTGACCTTTTCTGTGGGTTCAAGTAGACAGAACGCTCTTGGGGCCAAAATCGCATCTCCAGAACAATTGAACCTAGTTAGAAACACCTTGCCTCGAGCTCACCGAGTATCTCCTTTTACTTACTAAAAAACGCCAAAATTCAGATCCTTAAAACTTCCCTATTACGTGCCTTATTTTCTTGGTAAAGTGGCGTAATTTTATTTTTAAAATTAGGGTCAAAGGTTGAGAGTATTCAGCTTTAAAATTACGGTAAAAAATCTAGGGTATGCATCTTATGCAAAAAAAATCCTAATGATGCAACCTACAAGCGATGACCTCGTGGTGATGCCATGCCATGCTGTCCTTTCCAATACATAACCACACTAGCGGATCCAAAAAATTGTTCTTCCCTTTTTTTTCCCATTAGAATGCATGTGTTAGAAAAGGAAAGAAGAGGGGGCAAAAATCACATGACTGCCCCTTATCTGTCCTTTTCTAACACACGCATTCTAATGAGGAAAGAGAGAGAGGACGAATTCCTGGATCCGCCAGTGCATAACCAACAAGTGGTTTGCCTACCGTCTGATCAGTAGAGGTAGTTTCAGAAGTTTAGGCGCACCTAGACTGATAATCTTTGGAATTCGTCAACATTATCTCTGATATTACTCGATGAAAATTAATGAAAATTAAATGGAGTGTTCACTTTTCAATGAGGAACACTTTAAACATGAAAGAATGAAGTCAGGGGCTAATTCGGAATTGATTTGAAGGAATCAAAGTTGAAAAAGCGCCAAAGATTGTGGTTTTTGGTGTGCTTAACACTTCTGAAACGAGCTCTAGTTGTCTAAGTTTTGTCTGCCACTTTTCTTTTCACTTAAACTCTGCCCCCAATTCACTTTCATCAAGCGAATTAGTAATAGCGCTTGTGTACATAATATCCCGTGTGTTTGCCGGCTATTTTTTGTTTATTGTTTTGAGCCCCCCTCCCCGCCCCTGTTACCATCTTTTAGACTCTCTTTATTGCTGCTCCTTCTTCATTATGCATTTTCTAAAGTATTTTTCCTCCTTTCGGCAGTTTGTTTTATTTTTGTATCGATACTGTGTTTGATTTTTTTACTTTCTCACATTTAACGAAGTTAGAAATTGAGAAAGTTTTGCGATAGCACAGCTGTCCGTTTGTCTGTCTCCCGGCATAACTTTTGAACCAATGCTCCGTATGCATCCAAATTATTTTTTGGTTTTCAAAATTTTAAATTATAATAAGCAAGTTATGGAGAATAATAGGTTTTCATCAAAATCAATGGGGAAATGGGTGCAATGGGTAAACATAGGGAAAAATTGGAATATTTTAAATGTAGCTGTTTTAATTTTGATGAAAATTTGCAAAAAAATTCTGCAACCAGCCTATTGTAAAATTAATCCCTTAAGGGGTGTCTGCAGGCTGATTCTCCTCATTTGGACGAGATGAGACGAGATAGCAAGAAACGATCAATCCCATTGGTTTAAATGGCGTCATGTGACAGATTTGTAGTCATTCACGAGCCACAACGGACGAGTCCGAGTCATTCATTTCATTTTCATGCCTTCGAATCTGTCACGTGACGCCATTTAAACCAATGGGATTGATCGTTTCTTGCTATCTCGTCTCGTCTCGTCCAAATGAGCAGAATTAGCTTGCTGGGAGTCTCATTAAAAGAGAAGGGTATTAAAGGGGGGTCTGGGGGTCTCCCGCAGAATATTAAAGTAGTATATTAAATATTAATATTAAATGAGGGTCTGGGGATCTCCCCCAGAGTAATAGAGGAGGGTCTGGGGGTTTCCCCACAAAAATATATGAGGGTCTGGGGGTTTCCCCACGAAAATATATGGGGGTCTGGGGATCCCCCCCCAGATTCAGTTAGATGTGAGAAAGTGTTCATGGGGTATTACCTACAGTTTTTTTTTTTTCAACCTCTGCAAATATTCAGTGTACAGTGAATGATGTACTTAGCTTTGTTTCATTTTAACTCTTTTGAGATTAAAAGATAATAAAAAGACCCAAAAGGTTATTATTAATTAAAATTTTGAACTTTTTTTTGCTGACACTTACACAGGGTATTCATTGTGCAAAAATAGTGTTCCAGACAGACATCAAAACCCAAGAGTGGTGGCTTTTAATTTTACTTGGTTTTTTACTATGCATTAAAATTCTTTTCCTTTTCCTTTTTTTCAGTTACGAATGGAACCAGTGAAGAAGTTGTGAACGGCACCCCAAGTGTGGCTAATGTAGACTCTGGGTCCACGAATGGGCCAATTGTTCAAGTATCTGACGGCACTTCTGTAAGTGGAGCGGTCGAAGCCGTAGAAGGAAGTGTGAACGATAGCAGATCCAACGAAACTTGCACAAGTGCTCTCGGAGGATATAACCACAATCATTTCGAACATCGCAGCGATGCTAGTTCAAACAATCCAGACTCTTCTCGATCTCATTTATGTAGTAAATCAGCACCGCCTTCATTTAAACCTACCAAAGGTGCTTCGGTAGCTGTCGTCAACGGCAAAGCAAATGATAGCAGTGCGAGTAGTCAACAAAATGCACCGAAAGTAATTATTAGTAGTCAGTCTAGTTCTGTCAGTGCTGCGCCTTCCTCTGCTCAACTTCCGCGCTCCTCAGCAAGAGGACAGACAGCTTCGACAAATGATGCGTCAGTTACAGCGAGTACTCCTTCACGGCAAGCAACTTCGGCACCTGCAAGCACTGTGCGAGTTGCACAGCACAGTCATACATATATTCCTGCGACTCCAGATGCAACGAACATGCAGACACCGGCTGGTCAAGTGAGACAGCAACCACAACAGGGGACAAGTAGTGATTTAGTCGATGAATCTTTACCCCCAGGGTAATTTTATTTGCTTTTCTGATTTATTCATTCTCTTCCTCTGTTTAGAATCTCAGGAGTTGTGTTTTTTTGGGACATTCAAGTCTTTTGAGTCATTTGTTTGGTTTTGTCGGTAATCTGACCTAAGGAAATTCATACCTGCCTAAATAGACTATTTTAGTAGAGGGATCTATTGTATCAATTGCCGTCTGAGTACATCTGGTTCCAAACAAACTCTGATTCAATGTATTTTCCTCATAAGCGAACTTTTGAACAAAACTTAAGGCTATTAAATCAAACAATTTTTGCGACATTTTTGCAATTATGAATTCCACTTTTTTAAAAATGCTTAATTATGCCTGGCTCCTTGACTAAAACTGCCTAAATCAACAAGATTTTACAGATTAAATGATGCAGTTAGCGGTTCGAATCGCCTGATTTCTCGCTAGATTTCCGCCCATTCCACAACAGCAACAATAACATGTTTCTTTTTTCACAGGTGGGAAATGCGGTATGATGTCTACGGTCGCCGTTACTATGTTGATCATAATACAAAAAGTACTTCGTGGGAAAAACCGCAACCTGTGCCCAGTGGTTGGGAAGTGAGGAGAGATCCTCGAGGAAGAATATACTATGTAGATCATAACACTCGAACAACAACCTGGCAAAGACCAAACACTGAAAGACTGCAACATTTTCAACAATGGCAAGGAGAAAGACAGCATGTGATGGTTCAGGGAAGTCAGCGATTTCTTTATCCTCAGGTAGTTTCTATTATTGTTTTGTTTCCTTGCTCTACTAGGCAGTGCTGCCGTTTTACGTATAATTAATGACGTTTTTTAATTCACTGATGATTCCACCGATTAAGGAAAGATTACACATTTCAGTTTAGTGTATGACTGTACTGCTTGAAATAACACTAGTCTGTAATCTTTTCTCAACCGGTAGAGTCGTCAATGACTTTAAAAAACTCGCGGATATTTTAATAATTAAACAGCGATTGCACCGACTGAGAAAAGACTACAGATCAGAGTATTCACGTGCAGTACAATCATACACTGAACCGAACTGTGTAATCTTTCCTCAACTGTTGGGAATTATCGGTGCATTGAAAACTACCATTGATTTTACGCTAAACGGCAGCTCTGCTATGAGGCCTTGTATCCACTGGCAATCTCTTTTCTCCTTGCAACTGTTTGTCAAATGTTTTAAAGAGTATGTTAAAATGTTCAAACAACAAACAGTTGTTTACAACTACTTACAAAGTGGTTTTTTAATCTCCACAAATGAACGCTTCATAGAAACAGAAGAAAAGGTGTTATTATGACTTTTACTAACTTTTCAACAAGCTAATAATACTTCCATATTATTATGTATCGTAAATATTTATTCCTAATAATTTGACTAAATACTAATTTTACTACTCCTATAAAACAGCGCCTGTGTAGGCACGGGTAGTTGTCTGTTTGAACGTTTGCCTAACAGTTATACAACTGTTCGACAAATGTTCGTCAAAGGAGACAAAGCCTTACAATTTCCAAATCTTGCACCAATTAATAGCATCATTTTTTGTTATTTCCGGGTCAAGTGCAAACTTTAACCTAAGCAATAATGGGGCTCTTGCTAACTTTTGTTATTAGCAATGGAAGAGTTAATTCTTGGGTTTATTGTTGATAAACCTGTTAATTTTAATCATGGTGCCCCTCGAGATTGCCCCAAAAAACCTTTAAAAATGTAAATAGGTGTCAATCAGCGAAGGTAGTGAAAGATTACAAGGTTAAAAACTTTACGGGACTGTAATCGTACCATTTGACCATAACCCAACAACGGCCTGAGAATGTAAACAAATGTGCAAAAATGCATCCAGTGGCGACGCCCGTGGTTTCACTTGTCTTAACTCTCTACTTACAAGGACTCTATTTTCAACAGATCATGGTGAACAAACAACAAACACCAACAAGCTAGATTTTCAATAAATACCAATTTTACTTACATTGCATATTGTTTTTCATGACCTTAAAATTCATTTTTTTTCAGCATGGTGTGGGTGCTGCGTCTTCGGCCTCGGTGACTGTGGAAGAAGATGATGTCCTTGGTCCGTTGCCCTCTGGTTGGGAGAAACGGGTCCAGCCAGATGGTCGAGTGTATTTCGTTAATCACAAAAATAGGACCACCCAGTGGGAAGACCCTCGAACACAAGGGTAAATTCCAATAGTAATTTTTTAACTCTCAATCGTGACTTTGCTGGATGCTGCTGTGCCAGTGTAACTTTTGGAAAGGACGATTCGATCAACGAATCCTTGAAGGACCCTCCATGGCTTTGATGGAAGCTGGCTTCTAGTCAAATGTTTTTTAAGATTAGCAATGAGATGAGAAAGATGGATGGACTGTTACTGAGACAAATGAGATTTATAAATTGTTCTACCATTTCAAAAAAAAAAAAAAAAAAAAAAAAATTCAGTCGAGCAAAACGATGAGATGAAGATTGAAAAATTGTTACTGAGATGAGAGAGATAGATAAATTGAGGCCATTTTTAGAAAAAGGGCCCATAAAACATAAGGTGTGCTCTTTAGACGAAAATCTCTATTCCATCACAATGTTGATTCCTCAGAAAGAGAAAACCTGTTACTATGAGCTTTTTTTCTGGAAATGGCCTCAATTGTTCTACTGATTTTTATAAAAATTAGAAAAGAAAAGAAACAACAAAATTTGTGTGATTACAGTACAACCCTCCGTGACGAAAAGTGCCAATTTTCATGGTTCACAAAAGGCCTTCATACATGCAGGGGCGCAAAATGTTCCAAAACTTCGGAAGTTTCACGCGATCCTGACTTATTTCCTCACAAGATTTTAAAAGATTTCCTCAAAAAAATTTGAAAGTGATGACTTTTTTTTGTGCTTACTTTAACATTTCAACACTGTATGTTCGCAAAATGACCGATCTTTGTCCATTTTTTACACAATTTTCCTGGGAAATCCTTATTGCCATTATTTGAAAAAACATAAACATAACAAAAAAAAAAACAAAAAAAAACAAAAAAAAAACTGGACAACTTTCCTCTCTTTTCCAGAAATTTCCTCACTTTCACGCGATCCACAGATTCCTAGATCGGGCACATTTTTCACTCCTGCATACATGCTCAAACAGATTTGATCAAACTGCTGGATCGCCAACTCCTGCTTTTCCAAAATTAACAGAAACCTAACTGAAACACCTTTAAGACAGGTTTTATTGACTGGAATTGGTGAGCAGATGACACACCACATCCATCATCAAATTAACTCTGCAGTTTGATGAACGGAACATCAACTGAATATGCAATGGTTGGCTCACCTGCCGTTTGTGGTGGATTTCGGCTCATTGATTGCTTGTTTCATCAAACCTGTTTGATCGCGTACCAAGCGTACCTAAACATTTAATGTTTGCTTGGATCTTCCAAAGAAATAAAAGATTCTTTTACGAAACAACATGCTTTGAAAGATTGTAAAGTGTCCGTCTGATCAATAATTATTTTAACTGTTTAGGCAAGAGCTTGGCTTGGGTGGCGATGAAACTCCTCTTCCAAATGGTTGGGAAGTACGTCACACGGAAGAAGGTGTTAGATATTTTGTCGATCACAATACTCGTACAACTACTTTCCAGGATCCACGTCCAGGAGCGCCCAAGGGGTGAGTTTCTCTTTTCTTCCTCTACTTTCTCTCAGTTTAGTCTAAAGCCACAGGCAGAGCGATCATTACTTTTTCGCTAAGCCAATCGTTACAATGGGGCTCTCGCTAACTTTTGCTGTAAGCGATTGAATTTTTATTTCTTGTGTAAAATCCCACAAAAATTACGATGAGCCGAATAAAAAAAACTACGAAATTCTCTCGCTGACTCACAAAATGATGTTTAAGTTTAAAGCACAATGATGACGCAACAAGCAACGCAGGTATCATTGGAGATTTCTATCCAATTTGATGCTTTCCTCTGTGTGTTTTTGTAGAGAGTGACAAATTAGAGAGGAATCCCTCATGATAGCTGCGTTGCTCCGTCATTTAAGAGCAAAGATGGTGGAACTATGCAGTTATCATCAGAGATTCCTATCTAATTTGCCACTATCTCTTTGAAAACACAAGGAGGAAAGTCTCAAATTAGATAAGAATCTCGCTTGGGACCTGCGCAGCTCTAGAGTCCCTTGATGGAAATATTGTATAGGGAGTACCGACACGACGCTTTATGCATTTTGACAGGAGTCGATTTAGTCGACTGCCTGAACGAATTCGAAGGTTAAGTTCAACAGTGGACCAGTGGTGGACTGGCGGATTTGCCGGCATTCCGGTCCGTTCCCATACGTTCCTCTACGAATCGACTCCTTTCGTGTGGAGCCTTCGATGTCGTCGACTCCTGCTCGACTCCGTGAGAGCCTAAAACCAACGACCAATCACAAATCGTTGAGCTCGTGTCGGTACTCCCTATACAATATTTCCATCAAGGGACTCTACGCAGCTCCACCATAACGCCTTAAACTTGAAAGTCATTCAGTGAGTCTATGAGTGAAATTCATAATTTTTAATGTGCTCATCGTAATGTTTGATAGATTTTACTCAAGGATGAACTATTGAATTGCCTGTCGTAAAAGTTAGCAAAAGCCCATTTCTTTGTATTTTTAAGGTTGATAGGTATCTACCAACATAATAATTTATTGGTGACTGCCAATATCTATCTATCTATCCATCTATCTATTTATTTATGTTTCTTAATCTCAAAACGGTCCTGCCAGTGTAGAATTTAAGCAAATTTTATTTACATTGTTGGGTGAAGATTTTTACTCAAACCAACAGTTGTGCATTTTATTATCTCACCCGAACTGTTTGTTTGGCAACAATGGATGACACCGATGCTGTACCCGAATCTCGAACTTTTGTTTGGAGCCAGTATTTTCATATTGATGCCTAAATTCGTCAATAAAACGGTCTTTTGTGTGAGAAACAAAATTTAGATATAAAAAATTTGTTTTCTATCTTTGATCAATCGAACTGTTTTCAATGTCTTTGCTTTTCTTCTCTTTCCAGACCAAAAGGTGTTTATGGCGTTCCGCGAGCGTACGAGCGTTCATTCCGATGGAAACTTAGTCAGTTTAGATATCTGTGTCAAAGCAATGGCTTACCAAGTCATATCAAAATAACCGTGACGCGACAGACTTTATTCGAAGATTCGTATCATCAAATTATGAGATTACCTGCTTATGAATTAAGAAGAAGATTGTACATTATATTCAGAGGCGAGGAAGGACTGGATTATGGTGGTGTCTCTAGGTGAGGCTTTGTTTAATTTAAATTCAGCTGTTGTTCAAATAATATCAGGGTGGTTGCAAATCTAGAAATCCCGGAATACCGGGGAAAAAAGGAGGAATTTTCTCATTTCAGGAAAAGTCAGGAAATTGTCAAAATAAATTATCTATAGAAGGCAGAGAAAAGTTTGAATAGTTTGCCAAGTTAGCAATGTTTTATCATAATGTTGGTGTTTCTCTAGAGTTGCCGTTTAGCGTATAATTAATGGTATTTTTCAAGTCTACGATGATTCCACCGGTTGACAACAAATTCCACAGTTCAGTTCAGTCTATGACTGTAATGCACAAAAATACTCGCATCTGTAACCTTTTCTCAACCGATGGAGTTATCAATGACTTTAAAAAACTTGTGGTTATTTTAATGGTTGAGAAAAGATTACAGATCAAAGTATTTGTGTGCAGTACAGTCATCCACTGAACTGAACTGTGTAATCTTTTCTCAACCGGTGGTATCATTGGTGAATTGAAAAATGCCATTAATTATACGCAAAATGTTAGCTCTGTGATTCTCAGTTTCTTATCAGAAATCGCTACACTTCGTGTAGTAAAATTCACTCAGCTTTTGCTTTGAGGTCTCCGGAAGTTTCCTGTATAGATTTTGAGAAGATTGTCAGGTACCAAATAATCATCTATAAAATGTCTCTGCAAAGTATCTTGTCAAGAACTTCAAAAGGAAGGCTGAAAGTACCAAAAAATGGAACATCGCAAATCGATTCTTGTATCGAAATGCGATATTTCATTTTTTGGTACTTTCAGCCTTATTTTTGAAGTTATTGACCAGATATTTTGCAGAGAGGTTCTTCAGATGATTATCTAGTAACTGACTTTTTGCTTTATTAAATGTAAATTACTTCCGGCCTGTAATTTGACATAAATCGAACGGTAGTGCTCTGTTGGCAGAAATCGGAACCAAACACTAAGAATCACCTTAAGACTGTCTATGAATGCTGTTTATCACACATTGCAGATGTAAAAATTAGGAAGAGCCCCATTTTGTACCCTAGAAACTTTATTCACAGTTCTTTATTCAGTTCTGAAAAGATTACACAGTTCTTTATTCATAATAATTTGGTCTTTTGTGTTGCAGGGAGTGGTTTTTCCTACTATCTCATGAAGTTTTGAATCCTATGTACTGCTTATTTGAATACGCTAATAAGAGTAATTACAGCCTACAAATAAATCCTGCCTCCTATGTCAATCCAGATCACTTACTTTATTTCAAATTTATCGGAAGATTCATTGCAATGGTAAGCACGTATCTTTGTGTGGTTTTTTTAAAGTTTTTCCAAAGTCCTCTAAAGGGATACAAGGAAATAATGTTGCTCAACTTAATTTTGAAGTTGATTCCGTAGCACAATGGTTCAATTTCCACTCCACCATTTTTCGAGCTGAACCTTCCTGTACTTCACTAGAACTCCGTGAACTAGAGCTTCACTGGTAAGTTCAGAAGAAGCCCGTCAGAGCGTAGCACTTCTCAGACACCTATTTTGTCCCACTGATAGCGTCAATTTGGAGCTACAAAATTTTGTCGACCACAGCTTGACAATGGAGCGAAACCCGTAAATCGATTTTGTCGACTGTAGCTCGACAGTGGAGTGGAAAGGGTTAAAATCGAAAAAAAAGGTGGCCCAAAATCAGTGAAAGAAAATGTTCAGCAATCTTTGTTTTCGACCTGTTTCTTTAACCATTCCCCTGCCAATTTTTGAGATTTCTTGATTTTTTTTTAAATTTGTTGATTTTTTCAATTTTTGTACTTGAGAATAAGATTTATACATAACATTGGTGACAGAGGTAGGAGCGCTTGTATTTGTTTACAGAATTTGAGAAAATTTTGAGGTTAAGTTCTCACAACTAAATATCAGTTCTACCAATGCACAGTGCTTTGAGTAGATGGCGCCAAAATCGCTTTTTGCAGCTTTTCTCGGCAAATTGTCGTGTTATTTAAAAACTGATGAAAACACTTTTTTCTTTTAAGGAAAAGGAGAGATAGCCGTTTGTGAAAATTTCACAAAAGCAGTATTACTTGGTAAAAAATTAAGATAAGTAACAATTCAAAATGGCTATCTCTTCCTTTCCTTAAAAGAAAAAAGTGTTTTCTTCAGTTTTTAAATAACTCGATTATTTGCCGAGTAAAGCTGCGAAAAGCGATTTTGGCGCCATTTTCTCAAAGCACTGTGCAATGTTAGAAGAGAGAAAAAACTATAAAATGTTTGCCAGTGTGTCTCTAATTACCCTGTGATCAATGCCCATGGTGCTATCTCTTGGGAAACGGAGAACTACAACGTTATAGGTTGCTTAGTAACTGAGACTCGTCTATGCCTACATATTTGTCCCGGGAGACCGAGGACAAGTCAGACTTGTCTATACATGTCAATGGGTTAGTATTGATTGATAAGTTTTGTCCATTGGTGATTGTAATGGGCACAGTTGTACTGTAGTTGTAATGTTTTGGCTTTTTTACCCTCAGGCCTTAAAGTGTCACCATGAACTCACTGGAAGTTAAAACAATGCCCATTTTGTCTTTCATCTGTATTAACCATTAATCTCTTTGTGTCATTCCTTCTTTTTCAGGCCTTATACCATGGTAGATTCATTTATTCTGGTTTCACTATGCCGTTTTACAAACGAATGCTTCACAAGAAGTTGAGCATGAAAGACATCGAATCAATCGATCCGGAATTTTACAATTCGCTCGTATGGGTTCGTGATAACAACATAGATGATTGTGGATTAGAGCTTTATTTTAGTGTTGATTTTGAAATTTTAGGTCAAGTTATTCATCACGAACTGAAGGATAACGGCGACAAAGTTCGCGTAGATGAAACTAACAAAGAAGAATACATGAAGTGAGTATCAATTATTCTTACTCAATAATCTCCTGCAGTCCCATCATGAAGAGTTTTAGTTAGAGGTGTTCGAGTATTAAAATTTCGGGTCGAGTCGAGTTTTGCCTATTTTTTCAAGTTTCGAGTTCGAGTTTGAGTAATTGCAATACTGCTAAGCAGCAGATAAAGTTCTCTAGAACTGAAAGACAAAAAAGAGCTGAACATACCAATACTAGTCGTTATACAAGCATTTACTTTTCAATAAGCAAGGGAGGGAAAAGGAAAAAAAAAGTTATTTGATTCGAGCAATGCCAAATTTTATTTTGATTTATAACAAACAATTTATTAGAAAATGATGACAATAGTAGCAATCCGCTTGTAATTTTCATTATCGAATTATCGAAGCCGTGCTCCCTGTCATTATCTTTAGTTTTTGGCCGCAAAGATTGCTTATGGAACTTGAGTACGGAGGTTGAACTGTTGAGTACTTTTAGTATTTGATCTGACTCTCCGAGTACATTGTACTCCGGCGGTTTCGGAAAGTTTTCGAACCATTATCAAAGAGTGAGGTAGCTAGTGAGAAATTATGTTAAATTCATTATCTTTTATCTATATTACCCCTCAGTATCATCCTCTTTTTTCTGTGTAGATTGATGACCGAGTGGCGAATGACACGTGGTATCGAGGATCAAACGAAGGCCTTCTTAGATGGTTTCAACGAAGTGGTACCCTTAGAGTGGTTGAAATATTTTGATGAGAGAGAGTTAGAACTTATGCTGTGCGGTATGCAAGAGATTGATGTTGATGATTGGCACAGACATACTATCTACAGACATTACACCCGTTCGAGTAAACAAGTTACATGGTTTTGGCAGGTAAGTTCCTTTACTGGGTTTGTTTGAATGATGTTTGGTTTTCAGAAAAAAAATAATTGAGAAAACAACTGACGGCGTCTCTTGAAAAAAGGCCTATGAGCCAACTTACTATTTTGTAGATAATGCCTTTAACTCTGGATGTGGCGAAACCTTCATCTTAGTCGAACTGTAGGTCTGTGAGACTTTCATTATTATTTTTGCTGAAAGACAGATTTCAACGAGCTATAGCTATAGAGAGGATTTGTGGGGCGTGATATTAAAACTTCATGAAGGTAGCCATGATGAAAATCTCTTATGGACGTTTTTCACACAGGCTCGGTTTGTATACCTCTTTTTTTTTTAACCTTTAAATTTTTAATAAAAATTGTGACAAATACATTTGAAATTGGTTATAAACGAAAGAGCAAGTGTTTTAGAGTGGCTATCTGGACACAGAAATTGATTTAACTGTTTCTTCTGGAAAGATTTGCACGTTAAAGAAACTGACAAATTTTCAAGCTACTAAGCCATTAATTTATTTCAAGGTTACTAAGCATTAACTATTGAATTGCTTGTAGCAAAAGTTGTACAAGTACAAGTTGTAGCAAGGAGAGCCCCATTCTAAAATGAACACAGTTTTATCGACAACCATGACTTCAGACTCTTCTCAAGAACGACCTTATTCTGATTTCTTCAATTTTTTTCTTCAGAAGAAAAGTAATTGCAAGCTCCTAATGATTATTTGCCTTCAGAAAAGTGAAAATTGAAAAATTCGGAGTTAGATTGTTTTTAAAATGATGGATTCAATTAGGACATCTAAAGTTTGTGCTACCTCTATTTATTTTTGTTCAATTTTTAAAGTCATCTTCTTGTTTGCTCACCCAATTTTTTTTAGTTTGTCCGTCAAACTGATAATGAAAAACGAGCTAGGCTGCTTCAATTTGTAACAGGAACATGCCGTGTACCAGTTGGAGGGTTTGCTGAACTAATGGGTACGTTTTCTAGATGTATTCAGTAATTTTTTATGTTGACCTTCTATAGAAATTTTATCGCTATTTATTAAGGTGATTCTTCAATGTTTAGTGCCGATTTCTGCCATCAGAGCGCTACCGTTCGATTAATATCAAATTACAGACCAAAAGTAATTTCTCTTTAAGAAAACGGAGTGTCAGTTCCTAGAAAATCATCTGAAGAATGTCTCTGCAAAATATTTGGCCAATAACTTGAAAAATAAGGCTGAAAGTACCAAAAAAAGAAATATCGCAAATCAATTCTTGTATTGAAATGCAATATTTAATTATTTAATCGTTATTTTTACAGAGTTTTACCCCATAATCATCTGTTAATAAGCCTGTAGCAAAAGTTTGCAACAGCTCCATTACCAAATTATTGTTTACTTTTCATATCACTTTTTAAGTCAGCCACATGGAGAATAAAGTGAAGAATTGGTTTCCAAATTTTGACAACACCTGAAGTGACTAACCATGCTCTTTCTCTGTAGTCTTAAATTATGTGAAATAAAAAAAATATAAATATCCTCATGTGGGAAGGTGGTGCACTCTCAAACGGAACGGCTCTATTAATAAATTCTGTCTGGACTTAGAAACAATTTCAACATAAATCAGTTATTATTGAATTTTATGATTTTCGAGGTGTCAAAGAGCAAGGATACCTTGCGGAGACTCCTCTGCGGGGACAGCATAAACGCTGTTCTCATTGCTATCGCGTATCATGTCGCCCTTTGTTGTCACATCTTTTAAGTGTTTAATTTTGTGCTTCCTTTATTATTCAGGAAGCAACGGGCCGCAGCGATTCTGCATCGAAAAAGTGGGAAAGGAAACTTGGCTCCCTCGCTCACACACTTGCTTCAACCGCTTAGATTTGCCTCCTTACAAAAGCTACGATCAGATGGTCGAAAAGTTGAACTACGCCATTGAAGAAACTGAAGGTTTCGGTCAAGAGTGATCGTTCAAAGGTTTTTGATCTGTCTAGATCGACTGTCTTTGCTGAAAATGTTTCAATAATGTTGAGTTACATTTTGCTGTGGTCAAAACATTCCTATGTTTTAGTTCATCAATAAACTCGGTGCAGGAAAAGTTAGAAAACTATGATCTAAAATAGTCTGAAGATTCTTATAAATTTGGCGACAAATTGGAGAAAGTCTATGAATATTCAGGGCTTTTAACTATTTGTTCATTTGTTTTTCAGGGTTTATTACTGACGCATTTTTAATATTCTTGTATTGCCTATGTGCCAACTATTTTGAGTAATGTTGCTGAGCAATTAAAGTACTGAAGGAGTAAAATAAGACGATTGGAATTTCTGGTGAAGTGGCCCTAATTTTGCTACCATGTCTCAAATTTTAGGCCTCAAGGGCTGGTATTTCTACAATATCTCCAAGGATTGACAGTCATAACAACCAAAATGTTGCAAAAGCGAGTGCTAAATTGCCAGCCCTTAAAATTCTTTCGTTGAGTTCAACTTTTGCGAACCTCTGTTTTAAGAAAAATGGATTAAGACCCCATGGCCCATACCATTTTTTGTTTAGCAAATTCAAGTTTTTTATTGGTTTTTTTTCTTCTCCTTTTTAAGCCATTGTGAGGAGTACGGTGAAATTTATGAGTTTGTTTTGATGATTCACAAATTTCATTGAAGTTTTTTCTGGCTTAGGATGCAAAATTTGGAATGATTGCAGAGCCATGTTTTTAACGTTTTATCCCTTAACATCTCACCAGAGACGAAGAAATGATGGCGAAGACAATGCTGAAATATTTGTACTATTTCTGTCAGATAGCAGCATCCAACAAAAATTCCACTGCCCTGAAATTATTTGAGGAACCAAAAATTCTGGAATCGTTTTTGGTCCATGCAATGGCTGTACAAAAGCATCACTGTGATAGTCTTGCAACATGCCGTTTGCCTGGTTCAGTGTCATAATTGGATTGAAATGTTGGTTTTGAAAGTAGGCAATATCTCTCTCAATAGTGGATTTGTCAAGGCTGTAGATGGTTTTAGTACGGAGTCAACTGTTGGCCAACAATCACAACAATACATTCATCGGCCTCAATCAGTTGTGAAAAAACTTGCATTGCATTTCCTAACTATCTCACTCACTCTCCCATGACCCTTTTGCATAGTTATCTCTTTCTAGTGTCAAAATTTGTATACAGGGCCTTGTTTAACCAAATTTTATTATAAAAATCAGTTTGAAAATTCTTTAGAAATTCATTCCTACCAAAAAAATTTGTGTGTATATGATTTCAGCGGTGAGAATGAGGTATCAGTACATGAGGGTTACGTGAAAGATAGCTCGGAACGCTTTATGAACTTTTTCACCAGATGACGTCATCATTAAAACCGTCTATTAGAGCGTTTGCTTGCTTGTCTTTATTTTTCTGCAATATTTTTGTTTTTTCATTGAGCTCTAGACTGTATAGTAAGCGATATCTCCTTTCAACGCTCAAGAATTTCTTCAATAGTTATAAGCGCAATTATTTCAAGTAACAGTTCCTCAGCTCAGTTCATTTAGTTTAAGTCTGTTACTGCTTCTCTCTCTCTCTCTCTCTCTCTCTCTCTCTCTCTCTCTCTCTCTCTCTCTTCCTCTCTCTCTCTTCCTTCTTTCTCTCTTTCTCTCTTTTTTTTTTTTTTTTTTTTTTCATTTTCTTCTCATAATGTTTGTGTTCAGTTCAACAAAATCTGTCTTTTTTGTTCTGTATTCTCCTGGAATTAAACTCAATGCTGTATCTCCTCAAGTTATCAAAATCAATCAAATAACGGCTGAAATAGACCGATAGAGTAAATCAATTGCTAGCGTTTGCTTCAAACAAACTCCGACTCAACGTATTATTTTGTTGGTCCATTTGCAGATTTTTTATTTTTTCCTTTAAAATAAGTTTAGAAACAAGGGAGAGATTTGGTACAATCAACGATATAACAGTAATTATATAGCTCGGCAAGTTTTTATTTTTACACTTTGAAACCTAAGTTCTCTAGACTTCTTAGGATGGCTTGACCACTGAACCTTTTAAAAAAAAAATAATAATAATTCAATGCTGTTGTGTATTTTAGCTTTAATGATTGATTTTTCAATTGCTCGAGGAACGAATGCTGACGAATTTTTGCTAACGTTTTTTTTTGCTCCTTGGCATTTTTATCAATTTTTCCTATCCTCTTGAGTGATTTGTCATTCCAAAACTTTGTATCGCAAAATTCATTTTAAATTTGAATCACTGCCTAGTCTGTGCTACTGTAACCGGAGTCCTACAGACAGAGAGTTGGCCATGTAGATCAGTGGTTCTCAAACTGGGGTTATAGTAGTAAAGAGTAGAAACTTAAGGAGTAGAACTCTTAAAGGTTGCGTTTTTCTATCACCCCTCATCACTTTTTTCCTCTCCTTATTGACCACTGTCAATTGAATGGCACTGTCTCTTGCAAGGAAAAATGGGTCACTTATGCTCTCATTGGCTCTTATGGAAGTTTCTGTTATGATTGTGTCAATCTGTGCTAAAAGTGTTATGAAGCTTTATTTATTGGACCTTGCTTATTTAAACTGTGCTTAGAATTTATGACTCACATGTCATTTTTACCATCACGACTTCTCTAGCTTTCTTTGCGACACAAGTTGCTGAATACTTTTATAACGAATCAAGAAGAATGATTCATCAGACGAAAATGGTTCTTAGTAACCTTTGAAGGTCTTCTTGTTCTGTCACTAAAATTTGTTGTGTATATATGTATGTTAATTTGTTGTAGATTTGCTGTGTAAATTTATTTGTATTTAAAAATTATCCTAAATTCATTTCTAGAGACTATATTTTTATATTATTTTTGTTGTTAAGAAAAAGAAAGGAAATAATAAAGAGGGTATTTATCCCCTGTAAAATTTATTTTAAATCCAGAATATTTTTCTGCTTTCCTATTTGCATAAAAGTTAGTTAATTAAGTAGCTATCGCCTTGATAATACCATACCTAAAACCATCAGAGTTTCTAACTAGACAATTTTTGTCCCAAGTCTTGTAATAATCCTTTCCATTCTTCAGAATTTCTAATTTTTTTCCAAGAGTAAACAAGAATCGCAATTGCATTGATAGCTAGCGTGGTCAATGCTGATAAGAGCCTAATTCAAAGTCGGCCTCTGATTGGCTGAAAATAGAGGGAAATGTGTGGATTCAAACTTTTTTCAGCCTTATGGAAATTAACATAAGGTTTTCCTTTAAGGTAATTTTTCTCAAAAACGAAGAAGACTTCTACTGACACAAATTCTATAAATTAATTTAGCAAAATTTTCTCAACAAATTGATAGGTCATAAGTACCTTTTAATTGCAACTTCGAAAAGATTATCTCAGTTGAAAATTACAAATAATTTTTAGTTCTCAACACACGTCAAGCTTGAGAACACATTATTATTTGTACTTTTCAACTGAGATAATCTTTTCGAATTTGCAAATTAAGTGGCACTTATGACCTATCAATTTGTTGCGAAAATGCTGCTACATCGATTTACAGAATTTGTCACGGTATAATTCTTCTTCCTTTTTGAGAAAAATGACCTTAAAGAAAAACCCCATGTTAATTTCCATAAGGCCAAAAAAAGTTTGGATCCACGCATTTCCCTCCATTTTCAGCCAATCAGAAGCCGACTTTGAATTAGGCTCTTATCAGCATTGACCACGCTAGCTATAAATGCAATTGCGATTCTTGTTTACACTTTGATTCCCCCCCTTCTATTTGTTCACTTTATCTTCAGTAGAGATTTCCCCCCCCCCCCCATTATTGTGGGACGCAATTATTATTTTGTCCGATATATCTGACATATGAGTGGAAAGGGTTAATGGTTGTTTGTTGAAGAAGGTCAACGTAAATTTAATCAGTGGCGTGCAATACCAATAAGCAAGGCAGGCTATTAGAAATCGCCCCAGGTGTGGTGTAACTCTCTTACAAATAAGGTTTGTAGTTTGAGAAACGCTGAGCATAAAATGTAAAGAAATAATAGTTTAATTAGAAGGGATTTTATGAGGTACTTACCGAGCTTCCATGTAAAATCTAAGCTTTTAATTCTATCGCATGTGACCTGTCTTTTTCATAAATCTCTCCTGGGAGGTGATTACGTAGGATTGGATCGTTTTGGGTTTCATTATCGTTATCGAGTACTTATCACCGGGTGGCTCGACTGATCTAATCGTTTTGAGCCCCTTGTAACGATTGAAACGGATGAAAGGAGACAATGAGTCGGGGGCTGCTGTAATCTCAACCAACTGAAGTAAGAAGAGGTGAGGAGGGGAATTACCTGTGTGATCGAATTGCGCAGTTGCAAGCGCATTTGATTTAACGCATTCGATAACAATAACTATCCAATCCTCCGTTGTCGCCCCTCAGTCATGAGACGTTCTGTTGGCCTTTTCTCAACTATTTCTAAACAATTTCATGAGGTGTTGTAAACTATTCAATTTGGCTTTTTAGATATCACAATTGGGGTGAGCTCCTGGAAAAAGACTCAATTAACATCCAATGAGCAGGGGAATGTAATGAGCTTTGTAACAAAATTCTCTGTCTACTCCTTGAATTTTTGGTGTTTTTTTACTGTCTGTAACAAATATTAGTTCATGATTTACTCGTATTATGTTTTGAAACAAGCAGAAACATTTTTTTTTTTTTTTCAAATTTCAATATTTTCAAAAGTGGAGTGACCAGTCTGAAAAAGATAAGAGATAGTAGTTTTTTCCCCAGAAAGTAAGCCCATTGTTGTAGATTTGACAGAGACAAATAGAACGGATCACTACGCTAAAAAAATACATAGGGAAGATTTGAGGCATGCTGAATTCTCGCGGATTTGACAAAACAACAGTCAACACCCCTCTGATGTCCCATGGTGTTGAACAGTGACTTTTGGAAAACACAGGGGGAATGGGCTGTGAAGTACAATAGAGGGTGCTCATCATTCAACACCATGCGACATTAGAAGGGTGTTGACTGTTGTTTTGTTGAATCTGTGAGCATTCAGCGTGCCTCTGCGGCAGCCAGTTAGTGCTCCATCTCTATCTGTCTCTGAAATTTGATGAAAAAACACCTTCAAAGAAATTTTTTGTAACCCATCATTATGGTGTGTGGTATGCGCTGAGGTTTTTTCAACCGTAATAATCCGGTTATTTTTGCTTGCAGAAAAATTATCTCACAATCAGTGCACATACACAGATTAGTTGCCTTTATAGCTTGTAATTTCTAGACTATGCTTGGCGTATATCTTGTGTCTGATTCAAAGCGCAATGATCTGAGATCGTCAAAAAGTGGTTAGTAATTAGGAAGTAAAGTTTGCATCAACTTTTCTTTTTAAACTTTTGAGACCGATTTTACTCATAGAGAACACTTGTAAGGTTTATTTAAACCCAGAAATGTCCCTGGAAAGTTTTAAATCAACTTTGAAAATGATGATTTTTGATGACTTTTTTCACTGATTTTTTGTCATTTTTTTCGATCTCAAACGGTAATGCAACAACTTTGATGCGTACCTGAGACTTCGCACTTTATTTATTTGTTCGCTTTGAAATACAAGCATAACGAATACAAAGTTTGGGCAGCGTGACTTTACTACAACTACTATTGTTACTTGTTTATGTTGCGGGGAGGGGTTGGCTTTTATTGAAAATGCTTCTCTGATTGCTGATATTCCAAAGTGCTTTTTGCATCAATAATCTCGAAAATAATTTTGGTACCTACTCAGCTCATTATATTTTCTCCTCTCGTCAGAAATTGGCATCACAGAACTATATTCGGCCTGATTAAGCCTTTTGAGTCCTTTTTTTCAGAGAACATGTAAGTTATCTTTCTTTGGATCCGGCTGCTGTTTCTCATCAGTTAGATGTTGAATGCACAAAATGTACGAGGCTTGACACATGTCTGTGATTTTATTACCTTAGTTGGCTTGTGAATGTTGATTGTAAAACTATCCTGTACTTAGAAATCGGAATCTTTTTTTTTTTTTTTTTTTTCAGCTCCTTTCACTTTTCACTTTCAGCTTATTCAGTTAAATGAAGGTTAGAATGAATCATATGAAAAATAGAAAGGAAGTTTTGCAAAAATGTTGCTAGATTTTCCTCTAAATGACCAATGTTTACCTTAATTCAAATGGGTGAATCGGGTAGTTATCCGAAAAATGGCAACACTGTTTAAATCACAAAGAACTTAGCTCATTTGTTTGAAAGGAAATTGGTTAACAGTAACCTGCATTTTCCCATTTTCAGTCTGATTATTGAATTATCAAATGCCTGTTCTGAGGAACATCTTAGAACCTGAAATGAAAGCTAAATTACTAGATTTTTTTGCCTTAACGTCATAATGTGTCCAGCTGTCATGAACGTAAAACCAGGTTTTCTCATAATAAGATACCTTTTTCTCTCTTCCTTGAGACTATTCTTATATGTATTTAGACCCGCTGATTTCAGAATTGGTCTTAAATTTTACTAAAAACTCATCATAATTTCAAATTTTTCGCAAAAAAGCCAAAAAATGAAATTTACCTTAAATCTAAGCGAGTTCAATAAAAACTGATAGCATTTTTAAAATCAGCATCTCTGAATGCATTACTGTGCGATGATATAGTGAAATTGTAAGCGGAAAATTATGCTAAAACACTAAAAATTGGTGAAATTAGACACCGATGGATGGTGAATGTCTCGGACACATTACGTCGTTTTGGAGGCTTACTAAAATTACTAGGTCCTCCAAATGAACATGTAAAACCTTAAAATGTATTAACTTTTAAAGAAACATTGGATCATCAGGCCTCAGGAACAGGCTTGCGGGAGCAAACCTATAGAATAGTGTGAATCACTAAGCATGATTCATGGTAAAACTGACACCGATTTCAATCTGATAGATAATGTCACTGGTTGCTGTTCTGAATTTTGTTTTCATTCAGTAATTTGAATTAAATACCAAGTATTCACACTGAGCATCGGATTGTCAGCACCTCCAAAATTCTTTGATGGAGTTTTTGAAACCAGCAACCATGATTAAATTCAAGTTGTAGATCTTGGCTATCTGTTAAATAAGTTTGAGCAAGACAGGATATTTCTCACTTGCTCTCTTTGATAGGATAGCCAAATTTATGATTTTTACTCCTCAGCAACCTAGGTATCCGCCCCCAAAGAGTTTGAAACTATAGGGTTCTTAGACACAAAACTAGGTTTGTTTCTAAGGATTAGACCTCTATTTGCTTAATGTGAGAGGCTATGGATGTAAATTGACCTGCCAAGTTCGAATTTTGCTTCAGTTTTGGTAGAAGTACCCCAGTTTTTTCACAATTTAAACTTTATTGCCAAAAATTTGAATATGAAAAATTGGGGCAAGTTTAGAAAATTTTATCGTTTTTCAAATAAGCGTCCCAAATTCCATTACTGAGCACAATTTAGATGAAATTTATAAGAAAATCATTGTAATGCATTAAAAAGTCACAAAAAACACCTGATGTTTGGTGCTTGTCATGGACACTTAGGTCTCAGAGGTATTTTTCAAATTTCTTGTGGAAATATTTTGATATCAATTTTCAATCAATATTGAAGTCAGTGATGGATAAAAAACATTTTTTGAATAACCATGAAAAATTAACTAAAATTATTTGTATTGTTCTCATGTTATTCCTATTAGTAAATTGAAGTTTGGCACTACCTAATATGCATCTGTCATAAGATGAATGACTGGTAGTGTTAAAACTTTGATCTACTAACAGGAATAACATGAGAATAATGCGAAAAACTTTAGTTAATTATTCATGTTTATTCAAAAAATGATTTTTGCCCATCACTGAATTTGAAATGAATGTTGATTCAAAAGATCCATGAAAATATTATGTAGGTGCTGATGTTCTGATAAGTGGTAAAAATACTTGTTATTGTTATTTCAATCAAACTACGTAGGTACCCCATAAAACGTAATTCAGAACAGCGCAAGTAGTGGTGCTATCTAGTATCTATTGGAAAGAAAATGTTTTAAGTTTTGACTGAGTTAACGTTAATTTCTTTCACTGCAATGTAGATGATATAAACAACCAAATAATCACTGTCAACGAAGGCCCAAAACAAAGCGACTCACTTCTTTATCTTTTCCGTGTGAATAAATGTACCTGTTTCATCCTGTGTGAAACTTGCTTCTCAGTGCTGCCAGAATTGGCAAAAAAGATACAAACTTCCCACAAGGTTCATTGTAAAGCGTGAATTTTTTTTTTTTTTTTGCCAAAGTTGGCAGCACCGTTGCTTCTTGTAAATAGTGTCTATCAAATTGTTATCTGAAATTTACACTCTCATGTTTGCTAGTGTACTTATTGGATTTTAAATAAAGTTATAAATGTTATATTTTAAATATCTTGCAACTGGTTTTTCTTATTATCTATCAAGTGAATACCATTTATCCACGCTGTGTTCCTTTCTGCAACAAGAGCTGATGCAATGTTCCCAAGTAGAAAACCTTTCAAGATTGATTTAAGATGATTCCAGGGTCGATTAGTTTCAACCGTAGACACCACGTCGCGCTGCTCAAAGAGTCAAAAGTTTTTGGCTAAAATTGACGAATTTTCGCTACAAACACTAAGTGTAGGAACGTCAGGAAGATACCCTGAAAGTTTCAAGCTGAAACACTCAAAAGTTAAGCTGGAAATAATGAAATATAAAAATTTCCATAAGCCTCAATGAGTGCGAGCAAGGTAGATAGACATATTTATACTATCACTCGCACTCTCATCTCACTCACTATAGCAAAATGAATGTCATAACTTACAGCTTTAATTCTAAGCCAGTTTTGCTAGTTTTGGGCTAAAAAATCCATACAAAAATTTTGCAGGTCTGTGCCAGAGACAATTTATAATAGAGACCATGCACTAGCCATGCGCGCGGTGGCTGACTTATTTTTCGGGACTCAACAGAAATTAACACGGGGAGCATGAGGGTGCACCATCCAACACATTTCCTACGTTGACTGTGATGCAATTTCAGTGCTTCAGTTTCACTACTAGGCAAAAATCTCAACGACGTTTCTCATCAGTCAACGTATGGACCGTGTTTGCGGTATTCTGTTGAGACCCCAACAAAAAAGTTGCCACCGTGCGCAAACATGGGCAAGATAGATGGTGCGTGGTCTCTATTACATGTATTGTCTCTGGTCTCTGCTGATTTCTTAGATTTTACGTTTTTTCTTTGTTTTCAATTTAAAATGCCAAAAACTTGACTTTTCCCAAAAGCGACTGGTGGCGCCATCCATTGGATTGAAAGGAAAAGTTTTCACCTGGAATCGAGAGAAGAATTAAAAGAGGGAATGGCAGGCTAGAGACAAACAAACAGAAAAAGGCGCAGCACATAAACTCAACATTCCAATTTTAATTAACGAAAGAGGAAAAACAACAGGTTTTGTGTAAAAGTTGTTATCTGCTATCTAATAAATGGCAGATTTTCATACATATTACAACTTCACTGAGATAAAATCATTCAGAAAATTTTATCAAGTGACAGGGTTACCTACTAAAGTGATCAGATTACGTACTATGACCTTCAAAGAAAGTACCCTAGTCAAAATTTTTACTCCTTCAAATATCAGTAAGCTTTGAGCAATTTTGTGACTTTCCAGAGTTAAAGGACTAAGCAGAGTGCCTATTTGAGAGTTCATCTTGAAAAATCGTAAATTCTATTGAAAACAACGAAAAAATTTAACAATGAGAATTTTCACCAGGCTACTTTCTTTTGAAAGTCATAGTACTAGTACTTTCTTTTGAAAGTCATAGTACTAGTACTTTCTTTTGAAAGTCATAGTACTAGTACTTTCTTTTGAAAGTCATAGTAGTACTTTCTTTTGAAAGTCATAGTACTGGTACTTTCTTTGAAAGTCATAGTACTGGTACTTTCTTTTGAAAGTCATAGTACTAGTACTTTCTTTTGAAAGTCATAGTACTGGTACTTTCTTTGAAAGTCATAGTACTGGTACTTTCTTTTGAAAGTCATAGTACTAGTACTTTCTTTTGAAAGTCATAGTACTAGTACTTTCTTTTGAAAGTCATAATAGTTATCCACTGATACATTTATATACCTATCAAGCTTGTTTTGTAGGCCAAATAACAGTAATTTAAAACATGTTACTTATGAATGTAAAATACATGTACGTACAATCAACAAATAAAAAAATGTCAGTTGCTTCCTAAAATTTGGTTAAGGTAGGCAACCTGCAATACTAGTCACAAAGAATGCAAGCATCACTGGTGGCCTACTTCAACTAAAATCTTAGGCTTCGATTGACATTAATTAATTCGTCCACTGTAACGCATGAATGGAAAAGTTTATAAATTAAATTTTACCGACCTAGCCGAAGGGTTACCATTCTTGTAACCTATCCCGCAAGTACGGTTACAAACATGGTAACAAAAACTATAACCAGACATTACTACATCTATTAATTGATACATTCCTGAGTTTTAATGAATATAAAATGTTAAAATGTTTTCAATAAACATTATTTGACTTGCAAAACACATCTGACATAGATTATAAAAGTATTTTAATCATAAAATGAGTTTGCCAAACTAGTAACCCCGTAACTTCATAAAAATTGATACATAGTAGGAAAAACAATTATAATAAAAATAAATATTAGAAGACGATTGAGGCTGTTAACCAAAGGAGGGCCCAAGAAACAAGAGGCATTCTCTTCTAAAAAAAATTTTAATGTGATTGCAAAGCTCAATTCTTCAGAAAAGTACATCCAATGTTTCGTGTGGGCTATTTTTATTATTCCAGAAACCATCTCAATTTTTGATGACTTGGAAACGCGAGGCAAACATGTGACCAGTGCAAGTTTAATCCAACACGAGCTAAAGAAAAAGTTTGCATGTTTATGATTTGAGGAGTGATCTCCATAGAATCAGACTGGAACTAAGCGGATTAAATTTTCGGCAGGAGCTTGGCGAAATATTTATACCATTAAAGATCATTAGACAAGAAAACAAAATAGGATGATAAAATGCAAGTCGGGGAAAAAACTAAGGATTTAAGGTTTGAAAAATTTGTTGATCCAATACGTTAAATCGTTCGCCGCTCCAGCCGGTGGTCCTCCTTGATCTTCAGGCAGCGAAGAAGGGAGCATCGGTTTATTACCATTGAGAATGCTTTTCAAGTCGGGAACTTTATCTGAAAAAAGAGAAGGAAAAAAGTAAGCAGTAGTAGAGGAAGTGGAATCTAGTTGCTCAAACATTTAGGCTCCGCATGCTGGTGTTTCACAGTGAACGACTCAACTAAGTAATCCTTACCACTCATATGTCGGACACAAATTCACACGCAAGCTATCGCGTGATTGTTAACATTCAGCACTCCTGGTAGAGGACAATAAACCCAAATCATGGGTTTTTTAGTGTTCTTTGTAAAAGAAAAAAAGAAGTGTTAATTTCATTCACCCATTCCACTCATATTTTGAACATGTGGTCCGAAACGAAAGCTCACTTCTCCCTAGCTCATTTGTCGGACTCCATCCGACTTCTCTGACAAGTGCCGCGCTTTAGCAGACATCTGAGGAACTAACCTACAGTGTCATATGTTTTTATTCTAACTGTACCTAATCTAACCTTTTTGAATTTTTTTAATGAAAGGTAAGGGGTAAACCTTCCATGCACGCATTTTGGGATTCAAGTTTTTTTAAGATTTTTCTAGACCTTTCAAAAGAGGACAATTTTCTAAGGACTTTGATGAGTCACTCGACTTTTTAAAAAATGTCCATTTAAATCCCATTGAATCCCATGTTAGATAAAAAAGGTACATATGTGTAACACTTCCCATGAAAGGGTTAAAAGTAATGTATAGGGCACGAGTGCAGAATGTTCTTCTCCTCCACAATTGACACACAAGCTGGAATCGCTTCCGCAAACCTCAAGGCTCCATTTGTGATCAAAACAGAACCTTTTGGCTCATATCAGCGCCGGTGCAGGGCGAAGACCAAGGAGTGCGCTCTGTATCCCTGTCCTCAATGACCTCAACCCCCCAACCGCCACAATTAACAACCCTTTAGTGACAGCGCTTCTACAACCAACAAGCTTTCCGCAGAATTACTTCAATGAATTGCGCTATATCAGGAATTTTTCCACAGTCCACCTGAAATAGGAAGGCTGGAGCACAACAATATGGGTTTTTCTTTTTGATAAGAAAATTTTAGTGGCACCTCCACAATTCACACGCAAGCTATCGCGTGATCGTTAATATTCTACACTCCTGGTAGAGGATAATAAACCCAAATCATGGGCTTGTTAGTGTTCTTTGTAAAAGAAAAAAGAAGTGTCAATTTTATTCATAATCCATAAATAAACACCATCTGGATGGGGATACTGTACCACAAAAACAAAGAAAAAGGAAATTAAACAGAATGAAAGCATCAATGTATGCGTTGCTTGCCGTGCGTGTATTATTACACTATTCTAATCTTTTTTTGTGTTTCTTTAATGGGGCTCTTGCAAACTTTTGCTGTGAGCAAACGAATAGTCCAATCTGAAGTAGAGACCAGCGAAAATCACGAAAATCACACTGAGAAAGTCTAAAAGTTAGAAATAAGCTCAAGTAACTGCTACAACGGCAAGATCGTAATGGCGGTTCAACGCTGGTATCATGGGAGATTCCTGTCTAATTTGTCACTTTCTCAACGGAAACACAGAGATACGTCTCAATTCAGATAGGATTTAGCCCGATTCTGAGAGGGAATTTTGTGATTTTTTAGTGTGCTCATCGTCATTTTTACAGGTTTTTATGCAAGAATCAAACCTTCAATCCCCTGTGGCAAGATCCTATTTGGCTAGTTATGGGTACAAAAATGTCCCTTCCATTTCTTTCAGTAATCCAAGTTTTGATCTCATTTGAAATTACACCATATGATCTATTGCTGAAACATGAGTAGAAACCAGACTGTTCTCGCAAACACAAAAGTTTTGACAGTCAAGAATGCAATCGGCGCGCTGATGGTTGCTTCGGTTTCATGAGGATTTACCAAATACCTCAAATTCCTGACTGCCCATACTTTTGCAATTGTTAGTTCATGCAAAATAAACAAACCCAGGTTGCCGTAACCATGGTTGAAAGAGAGAGGAGAGTAAAAAAATTACCTTCATCAATGTTGACAAAATTTTCTATCCTTCTCTCCTCACCGCTGGCATCTTTTAAAATGGTAACGGTGTAACTTTGATCTCCTCTTTGGTGAGTCACCGTCGTTTCTTCGTTACCTTGACTATCTCTTACAGTTTTGTGTGTTTCAATCGTCTGAAGGAAAAAACAGAGGTGAAGTTAAAAAAGGGATACAATAAACTATCATAATGGATGCAGATATTGCGTGAACACAATGTGACTTAAAAATGTGACGTGTTCGAGAAAACAGACCTTAAATTACTCTAGGAAGGTAGATAGATAAAATTCGTATCAGGGGGGTAATTACGGAGGATCAGATCGTAATCAGATCGAATGCGTTAAATCAAATGGGCTTGCTAGTGCGCAACTCGATCGCGCAGGTAACCCCCTCCTAACCTCTTCTTACTTCAGTCGACTGAGCTTACAACAGCCCCCTACTCTTCAGCTCCTTCCAATCTTTTTCATCTGAATGGAGAGCTGGAAGCGATTCGAAAATGAACTCTATCCGATTACAATAACGATCAGATCCTCTGTAATCACCTCCCAGAACTGTAGGGGCATCTAGACCGATAATCTTAGGCAATTTTTCAATGGAGCTGTTGCAAACTTTTGCTACAGGCTTATTAATAGATGATAATGGAGTAAAACCCTGTAAAAATAACAATTAGCGCACTAAAAAATCACGAAATCCACTCCTAAACTCACAAAATGCTTTTAAACGCGAGACCGTAATGGCGGCCGAGGCCGCGGTTTTCTTATGGCAATTGTATGCTTCTTCTTCTTCTTGTGTGGTGTTGCGAGAACAACTCGTGTAGATGGCGCTGATTGAAGATAGGGAACCCCAATGAAAACCGCGGCCCCGGCCGCCATTACGGTCTCGCGTTTAAAATCATTTTGTGAGTTTAGGAGTGGACTTCGTGAGTTTTTAGTGCGCTAATTGTTATTTTTACAGGGTTTTACTCCATTATCATCTATTAATAAGCCTGTAGCAAAAGTTTGCAACAGCTCCATTTTCATTCCTTCATATCATGACAAAATTCGCCTGCGACTATAGTTTGAGACTAAGCGTTTCTCAATGAAAAGTCAAAGCTCAAATTCATTATCATTCATTTTTACAGTGTAATATTCTAAATAAGGTTGGGAAACTATCTAAAATGATCAGTCATGCCTATACATCTGAAACGTCCTTTAGATAGGAGGTCTGACGCTCCCGTTGCTACAGTCGCTCTTGTGCTGTAGAAAAACTTAATTGGACGCAAATGATTGGGCCAGCTCAGTTTATTCGATTTGTCCAAAAAGCACTGATTTAAAAAAAAAAATTAAGATCACTAAATTTTTTACCGACAAGAACAAACTAATCGCTTTAAACCTATTTCACATTTTAAAGGTGCAAAAACCAGTGATGGGCAAAAATTATTTTTTGAATAACCATGAATACTTAAGTAAAATTAAATGCAATAGTCTAGTTTATTCCTATTAGTGAATCAAAGTTTTAACACTACCAGTCATTCATCTTATAACAGATGAATATACTGGTAGTGTCAAAACTTTGATTTACTAATTGAAATAACATAAGAATAATGTGAATAATGTTAGTTAATTATTCATGGTTATTCAAAAAATGATTTTTGCCCATCACTGGCAAAAACTGTTTTTCTATGTAGGTTGTTGATTTCATGAAAAATGCATTTTATAAAACAACGCCAAAAACAACACTTAATCCTAAGAACCGACAGAAAATAAAAAATATAGTCAAGAATTACTTATTCATGAAACTGAGAGCAATATAATTTCTTCCACTATTGCATTAAAAAATTGCCTCCAAAGGCCTCACCTCTTCCCCCTTTTCTTTCTCTTCTCATATTGCAGAGGGATTCAGAGTGCTATGTAAAATTTTGTTTCACAGACAAATTGAGAAGTTCTTCGGTAAAAGGGGATATAAAACGGTGGGTGTGATAGTGCTGAATAAACCTGACGTCAAATTGTTATTGCGTAAAACTCAGATGAGGAAAACTGGGTTATCTTAATTAGAGTCCCTATATACTATGAGAGTTGCGCCATTGCTGAATACATTTCTGATTGGCTCTCAGATTTAGGCTGTCAAGAAAGCTCCAAGAGGCAAATGCAAATGGCGGAGGGTTTGTTTACTTTTTGCGAACTCGCTATCATTACATATTTGAAGTAACAGTGACCGCGGTAATTTTTGTGAATTTTTCCTCTGCTTGAATGTTATCATGGAGAACATTATCTCTTTCAATAACGACCGTTACTGTCGAGAATCTGAACCTAACCTACAAGAGATAGCGAAATAGTGGCAACAGCGCAGAGGCAAATGGCCATCCGCCATTTGCAATTTGCCTCTTGGGGGCTCCATTGATCCGCTTCTTCTTCTTCATTTTGAGAGTCTTGTCGCAACTCTCATAGTATATAGGGACTCTAATCTTAATTATTTAACAATTAGTTCATGTAGTAAAATCTTCAGATGACTGAGAGAACCCAATCCAACTTTTTATACTCACAAAATAACTTTTTGAAATCAGATTTTTTTGAGCATGAGCACATCCACTGTTTTATACCCCATTTTACCGAAGAACTCCTCAATTCAGATTTTTTTACAAATATATCGGCTGTCCAAAAAACATGAGAATAATTAAGAACTGAACTACTTCCACTTCTTTTACGCATGCACTACATCAGTACAAACTGTGCATTCTTAATGGTACAATCTGGAAGTTCTAATACTTACACCATCGCTTCGCCTGATAGTCTTGCTAAATGTACTTTTTCCAAGGAAGGAAGGAAATGATTGGTTGACTTTTGGTTTCAAAAGTGAATCTGATTTGTCTGAGAATATTTCTCCGATTTCTTCAGGAGCAATTCTGCGCAAGTCATAAAACCAAAAAATTAACAAATACCGCTTAATGGATCATACATATCAGTTTTTTGGACATTTTCAAAGATGTTTTGAATACAGACAAGCGAATATCATTTTTTCAAGCGGGAACAAAAGTTTAACATTTTTTTAAAACAGTCGAATATTGAATAAAATATGAATAATTTAGTTTCCCAGAACCCACAGAATCAGTTAATTTTTGAGAACCAGAACTGGTACCAGAATGACGCTGCTCATAACTGGGTTTTGAATCAGTTTCATATCAGCTAAGTCTAATGATAGGTGTAATGTATTAAAATTTGAGAGACAGGTCCATTTAAATTTTCCGCTGTAGCGATGCCAACAAATTTTTGCAAAAACATTGGCAACTCCATCCAGATTTTGTCGAAAACATCTTACTCCTCCGGTCAATTTAAATTTAATGTTCAAAATGACAATCTCATTAAATTTTAAAAACTTAAAAATTCATAAACGTAATTATAATCTCTTATTATTTCAGTATTAATGATCAAAAGCTCCTTTCCGACTAAACATTTAAATGTGATGATAAAGAAAACTTGTTTCTCATCCCCCTCAGGCCCCTCTGCCCTAAAAAATAATAAGTCACTTATTATAAATGTGATTGTTTGTACACTTTATTTATAGAATTAGTATTGTTTAGTCTACCAGCTCAACACTATTCAATCTCAAAATTGTATTTTCTCTTTCAGCAAATTATCGTACCTAGGAACCAGGCCCAGAACCGGAATCAGAACCTGAATCTTCAGACCGCAGGATTAGAATCTGAATTTTGGATTACTAGGAACCTTAGAACCCTAGGACCGTGTTAGGCTTTTCAAAAATTCTATCAGGATCCCATCTCTGGTCACGGAACCAAGGTCGGAGGCAAGAGCGAAATCTCTGTTGTCGCTCAAAGCATCCGAAATGCTGCAGTCACTTGATGCAGTACTTGATTTAAGCTTTCAAATAATTATTCAAATTTCAAAACAAGATACTTAAGGCCTGCGTCTATCAATGCCTTATACAATACTAGATTAAAATTAAGACTTTTCTCTTACTTTCCATCAAGATCTTTATCCGCATAGATGTCTGAGCGTTTGCGGGGGGATTCAAAATCTGGTTCCAAGTATAAATCTCGCAAGTTCTTCCCACTCTTAGGCACACTTTCATCTGAGGGCTCTGGCAAGGCAAACTTTTGACCTAGACCACCGAAAAAGGATCCCTCAAAACCTTCAGCTGAAGAATCATTGAAGCCTCTAAAGAATGAATCTGAAAAGAGTTAAAAATTAAATTATTCTGAAGCGTAACAAAGTAAATAATTTAGAAGCTTCTGCGATGAACACATAAATAGCGTCTTCCAGAGGACAATAACATAGAAAATTGGTAAAAATTGATTCCTGTGAAGACAGTGGTCTAAATAAACTAACAGTATTGATATGTCATTGCCAAGGATTGAAATTTTCAGCCAACTTTAAGAAGCCCTTTGGACTAAAATCTATTTCTTGACATATGTGATTTGTTCGGACAAAACTGACCTTATCATCAACTGTAAAAAATTGGAATATTAGAGTCTTAACTGAATCTTGAGACAATAAGTGCTTAATAGACACTCACCATTTTCGAATCCTCCCTGGTGGAAACCTTTGATCAATTCGTTCAATTGTTGTTCGAAATATCGGTGAATCTCTAAAGGATTAGTGATTATTTGAAAACTGACAGATGGTCCATGCCTGAAAATAAAATGTAACGGTAAAAACAATCAGGCGAGTGATAAGGAAGAAAACTTAGGGCGGGATGGCTTACCTTAACCTTTTTCAGGCCATGATCGCCTTTTGATCTCAGCGGTAGATTCGCAATTGACCTTCAGTAAATTGCAATTGGATGACCTATTTTCTTCTTCTTTTTTTGCATGCATTTAGAAATAGTGATGACCCCCCCCCCCCCCCACTCCTGGGAAAAATGGATGGACAAGGAGAAAACCAGAAATAACTACCTGCACGATTGAAAAGTGCAGTAGCAGACCCATTTAATTTCACGCATTCGATCTGATTACGATAACCATTACCGTTCGATTCTCCATGATCACCCTTCCCCTCTTTGGCATTCCTTTATTTGTATAGAATCAAGGCGCTAGTAATAAATGATACTTTCATTATTTATTTATTTATTTATCTATCTTCTTTTTTTCCACTTCTCTCTTTTTCAAACTTAAAACCTTCTTCTCAAAATAAAACAAAATATTGACATACCGTTTCTTCTTGTATAAAATAGTGAGCAGCATTTTTTAAAGATAGTTGCCTAATTTTCCCTTTCTTTACTTTATTTTAACTTAAAATCTTTCAGGAAATTTTTTTTTTAAACTTTTCTAAAACCTTTTTATTTTTTTATTTTTTTTCTTCTTTCTTTCTTTATATCAAACCAAAGAGTAAAAAATAAAATTATAACTATATCTTTCCTCTTCTAATCTTAATATTTAATATTTATTAATTTTTCTTTTTACTTTGTTTTTTACGATTAGTAATTATTTATGTTTTAAATTATACCCTACTGCTGCCACACAAGATTTATTTGGGCAGGGTAGTTTTTGTTTTTCATTTTGTTAAAATCTTTTCGGAATAAAATTATCTATCTATCTATCTATCTATCTATGTATTGATCACTTTGATCCATGAGAGATGATGCTGAGATATTAATTATAGAATGACATATAAAATGCGAAAATTGCAAGGCAGAGGATTCAACAGACCTGAAATCGCCTTCGTCCTCATCTTCATCATCATCTTCAGTTTGCCAAATTGGATTTCTGAACCTGGGAGCGAATTCATCCTCAGTTCTGAAACATATCATTGATTTCAGTAGGTATATAGATTGTTTGGGCTCTTGGAAAAAATGTTCACTGAAAAATGTCTGAGACCAAAAATGTTGAAATCAATTAGCGAATTTTATTTACAGGTTCGGGCTAAGATTTGAGGTTTGGAACTTTTCGGAGGACAACAAACACCTGAGTAAACAAAACCACTTCTAGCCAATCAGGAGCGTTGTTAATTGTTGTCTCACCGGCGAGTTACTCTTTTAGCCCTCACCTCGCGAGACGGGTACAAATTCCGAGATTGGGGTACAGCATCGGTGTCATCCGTCGTTCGGGTGAGACAGTAAAATGCGGAACCATAGGTTCGGGTGAAAATCTTCACCAGACACTGTAAATAAAATTCGCTTTGAATGTCCAAAGCCTTCAGACGATTCCAGGGTTGATTAGAGCAGGACCATTTTGAGTATCAGGTTCTGCCAAGAAGGTAACAGTGCCTGCTTCCGAACTGCATTAAAGTGCATCGATGAGCAGTTGATTAGCAACGAGATGAAACACTGTGCTAACCAACCGCTCATCGATGCGTTGTGATGCACATTTTCTGTAGAAAAAGCACATAACCTAAGGCCAATTGGTATCCGGTAAGCCCTGGTGTCTTTCAACTCTTCACAAATTTAGAAGACAAATATAAATCAAATGAGGGGTTGAATCAAATCGAGAAGAGATGGGCCACCTTGAAACTGTGCAATTGGCAAGATTATAGGACGACTAGACTGATCAGTAAGAAATGGGCCTAGTTTGTTAACAGCACAAATTCGGTGATGTAAAATGCACTGTCACCTTAACGTGAATACGTGCTGCATAATTGGACGAAGATTGGCATCATAAAACAGAATTTTCAAGCTAACTTCAGCTGTTACTAATCAACACGTGATGAAGGTGCAACCACTGAATTTTACGTGATAATTACCCATCAAATGAGGTATCTGTTGATTGTGCAATGGGCCTATAAAGTGGAGAGAGGGTAAACTTCCAGATATTTGAGTGATACCAAGAGAATGTTCTAGATCAACGTCTTGTCAACCTTTGAGAGCAAGTATCTCTAAAGAGTAAGTAATAAAGGAGCTGTTAGCAGATAGAGACAAAAAAATTAAACTTACTCCTTTGGTTGATTTCGCCATTGGTCGTGTCTATTTAATCCAAATATTCCTCGAATGAAATCATGAAATGTCATCGTGAATTTTAAGGAAAGGATTGAGTGGTATAACTGAAGGATAAACAGAATATCAAGAAATCAAATTCTACGTTGCGAAAGTCTCACAAGTCACAAGTGACGCAATTTTTAACCTCACAAAATAATTTGTTTTGATGTTTTGATAATACTCAGCATTGCCAACACACCATCTCAACTTACACCACAGAATCACTTAATGACACAACACAGAACACAACAAGAAAACAACTCATAAAAATGTTTTTTTCTTATTCGGATTGCTTCCGGTTCATTAAAACGAATATATTAAATGAATAATCTATTAGTTTAGTTCTAATACTCAAAGCTGACGATTTAAATAATTATGAAAATTCTCGGCTGGACTTAGGATTTTCTGTTGCCTTTTTGCACTAGAGTCCCTTGATGGAAATATTGTATAGTACCTGACAATACCGCCTCTACTATGGCGGTATTGATAGGGAGTACGACACGACGCACAGTGTTCGGAGCGACCCGGATCTTTGGCGGAAACCTCTAGCATGCTCGCATTTCATTGAAACTTGGTACTAAGGGTTTTTTAGGTCGTAGATTTCATTTTTTATATCAGATTTAACTTTAGATGTCAATTATTATTTTTTTATTTTTATTTTCGAGAAAATGACTAAGTCCCACACAAGCCACAGAGGCACTTTTAAACACAAAAAAAAAGAAAGGGGGGCAAGTTGGGGCAGGATATTATTGTTGGATCGTTCAGAAAAAATGTTTTTTTGAACTTTCCTAACCATATTTTCCCGGGGCAATGCTGGGAAAAAAAGATATTGACACGCGAACACGGCTCATCTCACGATCGTGAAAATGACTAAGTCCCACACAAGCCACAGAGGCACTTTTAAACACAAAAATACGAAAGGGGGGCAAGTTGGGGCAGGATATTATTGCTGGATCGTTCAGAAAAAATGTTTTTTTGAACTTTCCTAACCATATTTCCCCGGGGCAATGCTGGGAAAAAAAGATATTGACACGCAAACATGGCTCATCTCACGATCGTGAAAATGACTAAGTCCCACACAAGCCACAGAGGCACTTTTAAACACAAAAATACGAAAGGGGGCAAGTTCGGGCAGGATATTATTGCTGGATCGTTCAGAAAAAATGTTTTTCTGAATGTTCTTTGCCTTAGATTTGCCGGGCAATCCCGGGCATTTTTTTAAACGTCCCCCAAAAAGGGCACAAATGCAGATGAAAAGTCGATTTTTGAGGGGTCCAGCCCCCCCTCATAATAAACATGAAATAAATGTTTAAACGGCTTAAAAGTAAGTTCATATGTCCTAATTGATGTACAGAGGTCTAAATTGGAATGTGAGTAAAATAGTATTGCTTTTTTTTTACAATTATGTGTAAACCCACCCAAGTCGACTCAAAATTCGCGTCAAAACCGGTACTTTCACATGTCTGTGGGGGCAAGTATGGGGCTTCCAAATTCATCAAATATGGCTAACATGCATGTTCTATACCCTTTAGAAGGTAGGTAAGGCCTTTAAACCAACTTCAGAGCCGATTTCAAATTTGAGGTTTCTGCCAGAGATCTGGGTCGCTCCGAACACTGTGCGACGCTTCATGCATTTTGACAGGAGTCGATTTAGTCGACTACCTGAACGAATTCGAAGGTAAGTTCAACAGTGGACCAGTGGTGGACTGGCGGATTTGCCGGTATTCCGGTCTGATCCCATACGTTCCTCTACGAATCGACTCCTTTCGTGTGGAGCCTTCGATGTCGTCGACTCCTGCTCGACTCCGTGAGAGCCTATAACCAACGACCAATCACAACTCGTTGAGCTCGTGTCGGTACTCCCTACACAATATTTCCATCAAGGGACTCTATTTTGCACTTGCACAATATTCGCACATTTTTAGTAAGTGCCCGACGAGACTTGGGTATGCAATTTTCACTGCACGAATAAATGAACATACCATACCAGTACCACGGTACCACCACCACCGGAACCTTTGCGCGATTTGAAAGCGGAATACATAGTTTCCCGATTTGATTCAAACCCCAATTAATTTCCATTTATCCCAGGATTCCCAGGTCTATTGGAAAGAAGTCAGGCTGGTAGCGCCGAACTCTTTGCGCTGCATTTCATAGCGCGTGCTGGAAAAGTACCCCTTCCCTCTTCAAATTCCGGAGAAAACGGAAATGCCTCCGCCGAAAATTTTGAAAAAAATAAACCAACAGAAGCCGCTATTTTTGAGTAATTTTGCCTATCAATTTGTTTTGATACGCTTTCTTTCAATACTTTTCTTTCGATACTATTTTTTTTGGACACCTTGAAAAGTGTTGAAGGACTGATTGTGAATAAAATAAAGCCGTGTTGACGTTTAACTATCAACGCAATTCGTGAGTATACTGTGTACCTAACCGTACTCAGGATGGGTCCATTCAGGGAGTACCGGTATTAATAGATTTTGAGAGTACCCTCATAACATACATACGTGTGCTGTTGCCATGGCAACTGCTTATAAACACGCTATAGCTCTATCGATGTTTTTTATTTTGTATTGCTTTTGTTTTGGTTTGTTTTTTTTAATCTAACAATGTGACTTTATTTCGGTTTCAAGCTCTGCTTACTCATTTATTTCTCTCGTTCTATCTCTCTTTATTTTATAAGTACATAAATACATGTTGATGATATTTTTCGTTCCGTATTCCCTAAACGTGCGTGTGTTTGATTTCTAATCAAAATACTATCCCCAGCGATTAAGTCGACAAAGTTAGACAAAATGTCAATCATCGTTCATCTACGATATCATAGAAGGGATGTTTTAATCATTCATCAAAATAATGAATCGTAAATCTTTGCATTTAAACGTCACTTCACATAATTTTGATCTGAATCGAGTGCGGGCCGATTTTGCTTTCAACAAACCATTGTCATGATGTATGATGAAAGTATTGAAGTAACCAATGCGGAGGAGGTCCGGAGCCCATCACTAAAAAGTGATGAAAGTCTCAAGGATGAAACCAAAGTCCCCGAGGAACCGAAGAAAAATCATACATCGAGAAACAATTCGCTCAAGAAACAAATTAGTAAACCTGAGGTTAGTAGATCGGAAAATTTGCCTCCTTCTTTCTTTCTGTCAGTGAATAGGTTATTAATCTCTTCTCTTGCTAGTATAAGTAGCACTTGGCGCCATTGAACCTTATAGAGTCCTTTGATGGTCCATTTAAACTGTTCAATCCGATAGCGCTGTAGTCTTTGCGACCAAATCGGGAAACGATGTTATTCAAACGGGAATTGATGTCCCGATTTGATCAGGTACCATTTACAGCACTTACTGATAAAGAAAGACACAGTCTCCATCGGTCGAACTTACGGGAGTTCTTGAGAGCATCATTCTAATCAGATAGCGTTTTAGTAAGTTGTTGGCTGGAAAGTAGGTAGTTAACTATTCGTACGCGCCTGTACCGTTTTAGTCTATCTTAAAAAATGAAGGCGTATCCAAAAAAGAAAGACACGATTTCCATGCGGGAGTTTTTTGAGAAGCGCATTTGAATCTGATGATAGCGTTATAGCTGCGGGTTGGAAAATGGGTAGTTAACTATTCGTACGCGCCTGTGCCGTTTAGTCTACCTTAAAAAATGAAGGCGCACACATGTAAGTACGACACGATTTCCCGATCGAACTGTTGCCAGATCTTTTGGTATTGGTATATTTGAATCGGATAGAGTTACACCTGTCGTGGGTTGGAAAGTATTTAACTATTCTCACATGCCTGTACCATTTTAATCTGATATCGGGACTTTTGTGCAGGTGATTTTATGCAAGATCGTTCCTGATAACAGCAAAAACCCCTTCATACCCTGAGAGTACATAAAAAAAGCTACAAAATTGTTTAAACTGCATTTAAAAAAACCCGCCCCTGAATCTTTCATATCAGGCGTGAAATTTACGCAACTGGGACCAAATAATAATGTTTGGTCCGGAGCGTAACTTATGCACGGTCACGTGATGTCCGTAGGTTCTCTGATTTGTCGAAACCGAACGCACTTCAACTTGCGCACACTTCTGGAACCATACATTTTTTGGTCCCTGATTTTACCAAGATAGTTATTTGTATTTAATTCGGGAGGTAAAGGTGACTATCAAAGGAGCAAGATCGGTATTTGTTAGGTGTCACTCTAGTTGCGAGTTTAGTACATTGCATAATCATGTTGTCAGTGTTGTCTGTGTCAGTGCCGAAGTCTATAAAGTGCGTTAATTTCATATTATTGACGGGTGTGTTCTGAATATAAAAATGTGGATCGGGGCGCATATGGAAAATCGAATTGCAGTTAATTATTATTGCCTTTGTGTCTGTTGGATAGGTCCAAAGGAAATGGCAAAATTCTGGCACTTACAGTGCCATTTTTAGGACTTCACATTTTTGTTTGTAAAAATAATAAAAGAAAATCAGTTTTTCTTACTTGACACCATCGATACTCATTTCAACACTGCTTTTGGAAAAGTCATACACTTTTTCTTCAGCGTACGCTATCTTGAAAAAGTCATGCAGTGCCGTAATTTTGATAACTAATTTAACGGATTTATAAATGAAGAAATTTTTTAATTCCATCGATATTATTTCGTAGATTTTTTCACGTTTTCTAAGAATATATGTAAAGGGGGTTTGCTTTTTATCTTGGACGGTATTTCGTAAAAACGCGAAAGAGTGACGGTATCTCGACTGACAGAACTTATGGCCAGACGGTGTATATGGATAATCATATAGGGACTCCCTAAGCAATAGTACTTTGAGGTATTCTCTTTGGCCTAACTCCAGTGGCGGATCCAGCCCACGCGAACGGGGGGGGCAAATTTTGGATTTTCGCCCCTAAATGACCCCCTTTTCTTGTTTTCACTCTTGCTTTTCCCCTTCCTCACCCCTCTTTTCCCACTTTTTGGGTCGAACGGGGGGGGGGAGATCGCCCCCTTCACCCCCATGTATCCGCGAATGCCTAACTCATGAATTGAAGGCGTATTATCAATATGCCACTCAATATATATTACGATTTCCCTCTCTGTCGTTCATAATTAATTTTTCCTCTTCTTTTTTTTTTCTTGGTCTCACTTTTGCAGCCGAGCTCTTTCCCTGCGAGTGCTGGGAAGGTCCTTCAGCCTCGCGGTTCTCAGGACTTTGCTTCGAATAAAGCAGGACCAGCCTCGAAGCTTGAACTGAAAGAGGGGCGAGTTCTGTCTCTACACAGCCGAGTGAATGATGATGACGACGAAGAAGAGGACGAGGAGGAGGAGGAGGAGGAGGATGACGACGAGGATGATGATGATGACGACGATGACGTCGAAGCTCCAAAAGTAGAGGGGTACGTGAGCGAGAAAACATCAGTGGCGTAGCCAAAGGGGAGAGCTCTCCCCCCCCCCCCCCGACACCAAACTATGCCCTAAATTAAGGTCATTTTTTGCGTTTTTAAAAGAAAAATATACCAAATTTTAATCTTCAAACCCCCCACCTACTTGACAATTTTCGGGCTCTAGACACCCCCTCCCCCGAAAGACCTGGCTACGAAACTTTGAACAATGGAACTATTAATGGGGCTATTGCACACTTTTGCTATAAGCGATTTAATAGTCTATTATGGCGTAAAAACCTCAACAAATAACGATGGCGGCACTTAAAACTTCCAAAATCCACTCCTAAACTCAATAAACGCAGTTATTTGCGCGAGCGTAATGGTGGCCGAAGGCACTAACAATGGGAGATTCCTATCTTAATTTCGTCACTCTTTCTATGCTGACAAGGATGATTCACAGAGTAATTAGTCATGAGAGTGATGATCCACATCCGATGAATGGTACCGCAACACCGAGTGACACCGGTGTCAAATGAAAGTAGTCTCTTATTGGTCACTTCTTGATGGAGTTTCAGAATTGTTAGATGGGAATCTCCCATTGTTAGTGCCTTTGGCCACCATTACGCTCCCGCAAATAACTGCGTTTATTGAGTTTAGGAGTGGATTTTGGAAGTTTTAAGTGCCGCCATCGTTATTTGTTGAGGTTTTTACGCCATAATCGACTATTAAATCGCTTATAGCAAAAGTGTGCAATAGCCCCATTGCTAACAGGCTTGTTTAATTAAAAACCGGCCGCACCGATAAAAGAAGTAAGACACGATTTCCGATCGAATCGCGGGATCTCCCGGTACGGTGTTGGAATCTTTTAATCGGATAGCGTTAAAGCTGTGGGTTGGAGAGTATATAGTTAACTATTCGCACAGAATAATACAATCAGAACGGAAACTCTAATTCATTTTGAAACATTCTTTACTTCGGGCCGCCATGTTCGAAAGTGAGCATCTTCGGCTATCTTCGGCAGATCTTCGGCAACTGGCCGAGTTGTGATTGGTTGTATAGCCTGAAAAAGCATGTCCGCCATCTTGAGAAGTGAGTAGGCACAGTTGCCAGTTTGTGCCAGTAAATTCCAAATCTTGTTTCCATTGGCTCTTATGGGAGTTTCCCTTCTGATTGTATTATTCTGTGCTATTCGTACGCGCTTGTACCGTTTTAGTCTATCTTTAAAAATGAAGGCGTATCCATCAAAGTAAGACACGATTTCCCGATCGAATTGCTGGATCCTCCGTTTAGGAGTATTTGTAGCTGTGCATTGACATCATGCACGTGGTCAATGTATGACATCTCATTCAGATCGGAGCCCCCCCCCCCCCCGGACTCAAATAAATCTGGTTTCTTCTCTTCTATGATGTTATCCATCTTTCTCTCTATTTCTCATTTCTCTCCCCTATTTCATACCTTAGATTCCTTTTTATTACATTTTATTCCTCTCGCGGTCTGGAGGCCGTAGCCCACCCGGTATCCCTCTGGGCCAGTCTGCCTCCGACCCCCTCCCCCAGATCCACGGTGCCTTTTTCTGGACGTTGTTTCTGTTGCCTCACTAATGTTGGTGTTTACGAGTCGCTACTCGCTACTGTGATAATTTAACATCAAAATGCATATATGGCACTGAGTATATATCTGAGTATAACTTTTATGGGCCCTTCTTCTGGAGACGGCTTCAATTATTGATACGCCGGTGCAGGTAATTAGCTAGGCCTTTACATTACTAAAGTAGTTTAAATGCCACCATTTCCTCTATCGATGCGGAAAAGAATCGGCCGCGGCCGGTTTCATTGTTCTTGCCAGTGGCGTCGCGTGCAGTTTGGCAACAATGTTTTCTTTCCATCTAAACTCATGTAAAAGATCGAATCCAGGGGGTGCACAGTGCACAAGGAAAATTCGATATATTTAATGAGTTTAAATGGAGGAGTTGCATTGTTGCCAGATGGCACGCGACGCCACTGGTTCTTGCAATACTTTGCAATAAATATAAATTTTCATTTGGTTTTACTTTATTCGTGCGTTTCATTTATTGTTTCTTATTCTTCCAGCATGTACGATCCGCGGGAATATGAAAATTTACCGGTGCCACCAGACTTAAAAGAAGTGTTCTCTTATATTACAAAGTAAGTTGACGCAATAATCAGTGCTTAATTTGTATCATCCATTGTACTAGGACCTTCAAAAGAAAGTCCTCTCATCGAAACGGTCCTTGATAACTTTGTCCATTATTTTTCGAAGAGTTTTACATTTTCTAAGGCAAACTATCAAGTGGCAACGCTGTTATACTCTGAAATGTCTGAAAACTACGTTTGTTTTTGAAACTGATCGATGAATGGAAGAACACGGAAAAAAAATATTAGTGAAAATAACCATACGGATACCTGATTTTGGCACCAGCTAGATGTTATGGTAAACTTGACCAGAAGTATGGTACATTTACCGATACTTTGAGTAAATTCGACATGCAATCAGGTAACATCACCTAGTACCTAGTCAAAACATAGTATACTTCTGGTTAACATTACCATAACATCTAGCAGGTGCCAAAATCAGGTATCCGTATGGTTATTTTCACCGTAGTTTTTTTTTCCGTGAATGAAAATCGCAACCAGGTTACTTTCTTTTGAAAGTCATTATTAGTCATAGTACCTCTTTCTCTCTCTCACTCACTCTCACTCAATCACTCTCTTTCCTTCTTCTTATCTCTCTTTTTTCTCTCTCTCATATTTCTTTTTTTTTCTTTTCTCACTTTCCGTCCCCATTTTCCATCTCGGACCCTTAATTCGCCTGATTTTCTCACCTTTGCCTTTAAGGCGCTGCAGTGAATGAGCTACGCAGGCAGTGGCGGATCCAGAAAAAAAATTGGGGGGCACGCCTGTGAAATTTTGAAATTTGAAATGTCGGTGGAAGCGATAGGCAAAATTTGAAGCTTCTGGGGGGGGGGGGCACGTGCCCCGTGCCCCCCGTGGATCCGCCACTGTACGCAGGTACCATGGGAGATTCCTATCTAATTTAAGGATTTCCTCGGCGCCTTTAATAAAGAGAGTGACAAATTAGACAGGAATCCCTCATGATTCTTGCTTAGCTCCGCATTCTGGATTTCATAAAACGCAATTTTTTAATAGTTGCTCGCTATAAGGACTATAACTTCATTTCAAGATGAACTCTGCTTTGCATGCTGTCCAATGCATTTTACGGCTACTCTTGGAATGGAATTAACGCATATATGCCCTTTGGGTCGTTAATAACTCACTTGCTGCGTTTTCTTTGAACCAAATTGCAGTATAAAGTTAGGCCTATTTCACACAGAAGCCAATTTTGGGATTTCTCAACACGTATCATTTTGCTGGACCAAAAAATTTCACATTTTAAATGTTTTCATTTTTTAAACTCCAAGATGGTGTTTTTTTTTTTTTTTTTTTTTTTTTTTTTAAAGAAAGATACCTTAAAATTTCAAATAATGTTGGGCATATGGGTTAAGCTCTTTCCACCCACTACTTTGAAGTCCGAAAGTTTCAGACCCATAGCTACATTAGGAAAGATTAGGGGGGGGGGGGTAGGTACCCCCTAATTCGTCAGCCAGCCAGAGGCTATCTATACTTTCTAAACTGTGACTGAAATCTGTATAAAAATGGGACTCTAAATACTGCTTGTTCTTACTATGCAAACAGGTACACGCCTCAAACGATCGCACTGGAATACAAACTTGAACCGTTTATACCTGATTATATTCCGGCTGTCGGTGACATAGACGCGTTCCTGAAAGTTCCACGGCCGGACCATAAAGCTGACCAAATTGGCCTCTCCGTGCTGGACGAACCTTGTGCCAATCAAAGCGAGCCGGCAGTACTTCAACTTCAGTTACAGGCGGCTCTGAAGCAACCGACCGTTTTACCAACTGTAAGTTTAGCACGCCGAGATTCAGTTGCGAGGCGTGCAATTTGGCAACGTTTCTTTCCCCCCCTTTAAACACATTAGAAAGGTCGAAACATCTGGTCATCGCCGATGACCGAAGCATTCGATTCTTTCAGTGAGTTTAAATGGAGGAAGTACATCGTTGTCAAATTTCACGCCTCGCTACTGCCGAGATTGCTCCCAAAAATAATTACTGTACTTACCTACTTAGACTATTTTTTATTGTTAGTGTGACCCGGTGGCGTCGTGTGCCATCTGGCAACAATGCAACTGCTCCATTTAAACTCATTAAATATATCGAATTTTCCTTGTGCACTGTGCACCCCCTGGATTTGATCTTTTACATGAGTTTAAATGGATAGAATACATTGTTGCCAAATTGCACGCGACGCCACTGGTGTGACCTGAAGTCACGATATAGGTATATTTAAAGACCCCGCAATGGGCGTATGTAAGCTGCTGACTCCCGCGGTCAAAATTAATTGAAATTGACTCCCGTCAAAAAAGTAGGTATTAAAATCGTGAAGCTGGCAACACAGAGTGGGTTGGGTGTAAACTGACTCCCACTGTAAAACTGCACTTGGTAAAAGGTGACATGACATGACATGACAGGAGATAAATTACTCCGATTATACTCCGAAAAAAACAGAAATTTGCAGAGGCACTCTGCAAATTGAATGCGGAAACTTAAGTAATAGCTTTCGAGTCCCTTGATGGAAATATTTTTAGGGAGTACCAGAGTACCTACAGTCCTACCCGAGCTTAAAGAATTGCGATAGGTCGTTGGTTTTAGGCTTTCGCGGAGGCGAGCAGGAGTCAGTGGCGTAGCGTGCAATTTGGCAACGTTGCAGTTTGTCCATTAGAACCCATGAAAAAGATCGATGTAGGGGGTGTTCGGTGAACACCTTCACGTTCGACTTTTTACATGGGTTTAAATGGACACAATACAACGCTGCCGAATCGCACGCTATACGCCACTGGCAGGAGTCGAAGACATCCCTAAAAACGCGATCAATTCTCAAAAACCTTTTATTAATTTAAATTCATGCATTTTATCTAGCATCATCCGAGTGACATGAAACTAGAATTTCTTTCACAGATTTTTGCTATCTATAATTAGAAATATTTATTCCTTCAATATTGAAAAGATGAAGACAAATTTGGATTTGGATGATTTTATGATTTCTCTTCTCGATTTTTTTTAATTCATCATGACACCATTATGGAAGTTTTTGTTAATCTTGAGGTATTTAAATATTAACTTTGGAGTTACTGCTCTGGGTTCCATAGTTGTCGTTCAGCATAATTCCTTTGAATTATTATTGTTTGTTTGTTTTTTTTTTTTTTTTTTTTTTTTTTTTTTTTTTTTTTTCAGATTGTGAAAAAAATTGAAGATCCCCCGAAGAATCCAAAAGTCATTGACCGATGGATCAAAGACATTAGTGATTTACATAAAAGTAGACCTCCACCTACCGTACATTACTCGAAGTAAGTTCTATCATCAATGTAAACAACACAGTTTCCTTTTAAATCAACGATTTGTCTGAGTGGAAGAAATCGGTTAGGGGTATTATTGGGCCTTTGGCCATATAATAAGAATGGGAACAGGAGCGAAACTCCCATAAGAGCCAATGGGTCGTGCTGATAGGCTCATGCTGGTATTGCTGTTAACCCTTCACTGCATGGGGTTCCACCGGTGGAACAAATTCTTCAAACGCTCATATAAAATACAGGTTTTGAGATATGCCTTCGGCGCATGATGTGTCAACGCGGGAGAAGGTATGTTTTGAGCTCACACAAAAAAAAAAAAAATTGGCTGAAAGAAAACATCATGCAGTGAAGGGTTCGTGATCGAAATCATGTCAGGGGGAAAATTTGCCCCCGTATCCAAACTGACCACATTTTGATTATTTTTATAAAGTTTCCGGCATTGGCTTTTTGAAAAATCCAATTAAAGTAAAAAAAAAAAAAAAAAAATGAAAATTTAAAAAAAAAAATCAAAAAAATTTCCGCCATTTCTTATGGTGTTATATCACTTGTAAAAAACGAGTAAAAAATAGAAAAAAGAGAATTTTGACCGAAAAACCGTCAAATTATTTTTTTCACTATTTTTCCCATGTATTTGACCACCTAATACATTGAAAAATCCACATTTGCTTGAGAAAAAAAAAAATCATGCAGTGAAGGGTTAAGTACCAGAGACAAATAGAGACGGAGCACTAACTGCCTGCAGCAGAGACACTCTGAATTCTCGCGGATTCAACAAAACAACAGCCAACGTCCCTAGTAAAAATGGTAGGCAAAGGTAGGCAAACGTTAGCAAACCTCGGTTGGCGAAGGTAGGCAAAGGTAGGCAAACGTTGGCAAACTCCGTCAACGGATCGCGACCGAGAAGTATATAAAGTATATAGCAGTACATAGCAAGGGAATGGGGTTGGAGGTACCTGCGCTGAGCTGAAGGTATAGAATCGGCCCCGCACCTCGGGTCGTTTCACTCGCATGCTGGCTGGTCTTATTGTTTTCAGTTTTATTGTCCCGCGTCCGATCCGGCGTCTCCGACCCTTTTCCATTCCCACTACGTAACACTCAACAGAAAATGAAATTTTTTGTCACGTTAAAATTTTGAAATTCTGACTTAAGATTCGGATTGCGCTTGACGTAGCGAGAAAATTGATACCGAATTGAAGATTTAAACATTATTTTTAAATAATTCTCTCGGCTCCTCTTGATCTTTGTTTCGGCTCAGATTCTCCTGTCTTTACTCTCCTCGTCAAACCATTCTAAATTCCCATCCACCACCTCCGTCTACCGCAGTTTTACGACTCAACCGCAGCTATATCACTCAGTGGCGTAGCGTTCGTTTTGACACAACGTGGCGTTTTGTCCATTTGAACCCAGGTAAAAGGTCGAATACGAAGGTGTTCATTGAGCACCCAAAGGTTCGATATTTGTCTTAGGTTTAAAGGACGAATTGCAACGTTGCCGAATTTCACGCTATGCCACTGCTATCACTCATGGAAACGGTAAATTTAATTTCAAAGATTAGAAAAATCATCTTGAAGAAAACGACGTGAGTTTTCTTTTTATTTTTCTGCTGTCTTATTAATGTGTTGGCGAGACAACGTTCCTTACGAAGATTCTTGGTGGGAGGAAAATTCGACAAATTAAATACCTATTGACTGGCGACTCCTTAGGTCAGTGGCGGCTCGTGCAATGTGGCTACAACGGATTCTCTCCTTTAAAAACCAATAAACCAATAATACGACCAATAAATTCGTGTAATTTTTAATCACTTATTATTCCGCCGTAAGAACTTTTTCAACTTTTTTTTTTGCAATGTATGAAACATCAAAGACATTTTTTTTTCCTAACGCATTAAATGCCTGCCTCTTAGTTTTTCACTAAAAAGCAGCCAAATTCATACTAACGCACGTATAACAATTCGCAGATTTTGGCAATGAACACCAATGACATCAAATATCGCATTCATAAATCACCAATTCTATCCCTAGGTATTCTATCCTGGGGGGGGGGGGGGGGGGATCATCGAGGCACTTCCCCCGAAATAGCAGCAAAGGGCTGAGAGGGAGAAGTAGAATTAAGAAGAGGGAAAAGTGCAGCCACCCGGATTTTTTTTAGATCAGCAGCTTCGCCGTAAAAAAAAAAAAAAAAAAAAAAAAAAAAAAAAAAAAAAAAAAAAAATAATCTCCTGACAACGACCATGTTCAGATCCATTCGATCATTGGAAGCACCAAGCCTATGGGGGCTTTCATTTATTTCAAAAGTTTTTGACATAAAAATTCTTTGATGTCTACGATGAAAAGTCTACCAAAAGATGCGGGGCTATCGATCGGCTCCTTATCAGAGGTTATTTATTGGAACTCTTTCGAAAGGGATGGCGACTATGGCGTAATGCATAAGGTTATAATGCTTCCAATAATTGACTCTATCCGGCCACAACTCAGGATGCCTGTGCATGTTAAAGTCAGATAAATCCCACAGATGGCTCCAATAGTTAGCACTTTTCAGTTTTTCCTTCATAACTTCTCTTCAAATCAAAGTATCGAAAAAAGGCTCTTGTACGTATACTTGCATATTTTTAAAGGGCATCGGATAGCTTTTTTAAAATTCCAAAATTGGTAAAAAATTGCGGCGCACAGATAGACTTTTTTATTTTCTATTGTTAATTTATGTTCCGATGGGCGAGGGCGAGGGGCAATGCGAAGGAGAGCCGAGAGAGGGGAGGCACACTGGCACAACACAGGCGATGACAGTGCAGGCGGGCTGGGCAGGTATAACACTTGACTTGACCGAACGGAGAGAAGTTTGTTCCCGCGGTCACCTCTCAATGCTTAACGCCGGGCCTACCCCCAGCAAACCTCTTGCATTGTTATATTATTATGTGGATTCATTATCGGCATCTTTCACAACTCAAATACACATATCGCATCGTCGACAACAAATAAGTGTCAGCCGCTTGCGGCTTGCTTGCTGTTCTCAGTTCTGCTTGCTCGTCGGGGATCTGCCTCTGTCCCTGGACAGTTATAGTTGTTATTCGCTGAAGAAAAACAACAACAACACATCGTAGGTTCCTTTCAGACAAAACCAATTATACAGGGCGTAACAAAACTAGAAACAGTAATTTTCAGGGCGTGTTTTAAAGGTAAAAATAAGACTTTTTTCCCTGGAAACATGGGTCCGAAAGTGTAGTCTCATGAGTTACAGTGTTGCAAAGTTTCCGAAAAACAAATTGAAAAATTGTCATACCTCCCTCTTGAATTTTTCTTAATGCTCGTAAATAAGTGCTCTGATGTAATTTTAGGCGCTAATGCTGATTTTGGCCGTAAAAATGCTGTATGGAAAAATTTGCGGGGGGTTTTGGGGTTTTTCTTGAATTTTCTCATTTTTTTTGGCCAAATTGTGTGAAACCATGTTTTCGGATTCATGGACTCCAAAAACGATTAGCATAATTCAACAGCTCGTAAAAAAATCTGCATGTTTGGTCCTAACAAGTTTTTCCAATTTGCAAACCATTTCCGAGAAAATCGTCCCTGAAGTTGCAAAGATCGTCCAACAATCGCCTTTTCTTCGATTTTGTCAATTCTTGGCCGACTTCTCGAACTTCAGGGACGATTTTCTCGGAAATGGTTTGCGAATTGGAAAAACTTGTTAGGACCAAAAATGTAGATTTTTTTTTACGAACTTTTGATTGATGCTAATCGTTTTTTTGGTTTAATGAATCCGAAAGTATGTTTTTACATAATTTGGCCAAAAAAAGAGAGAAAAATCAAAAAAAAACCCCCAACCCCCCCCCCTCAAATTTTTGCATACAGCATTTTCACAAAATCAGCAAGAGCGCCTTAAATTACATCAGAGCACTTATTTACGAGCATTAAGAAGAATTCACGAGAGAGTTATAACAATTTTTCAATTTATTTTCCGGAAACTTTGCAACACTGTAACTCGAAAAGACTACAATTTCGGACCCATGTCTATAGGGAAAAAAACTTATTTTTGCCTCTAAAACACGCCCTGAAAATTACTGTCTATAGTTTTGTTCCACCCTGTATATTGATCATGAGGCAAGTGAGTCATCAGCTGATTTTTTCTTTCGCTGTGCTCACTGCTCAGGGTTGCATTGGGAAGGGGGTGGCACGTGCCCCCGTGCACCCCCTCCCACCCTGTGGATCCGCCTCTGGACTTGCCTATCACTGGATGATGTCCCCTGTACCTTCTATTGAGGTTCGAAAATTCTGCACCCCTTGGCAATTTTTCTGCAGGCGGCGCATCAAATGAAGATTAAGAAACGATACACTACTCTTCGCGACTCATACACGGTAGCCTTCAGGAAGAATTTATTCGGTCGAATGAAATGGTAGCCTTGAAAGTGGTGCTCAAACACCAACAGTGCAGCGATCTGTTTAGGGAGATTCATACTTTTGAGGGACATACCGTGGCCTTAAAAATTAAAAGAAGGTGGCCGATGCGTTGAGGCTATGAGTGATGGTCAAGGACGGTGTGCGGCGAAGAAGCGGAAGAGAGGAGCACGCCGGTATTGCAATTATTCATAATAAAGGCTGATCTGAGCCATGATTTTACAATAGGCTGTCCCAACACTCCCAACTGGCATTGTCCTGAAACCTCAGACCGTTTATTATTATTCACCAACCTGCCGAAAAATAAAGATTCCTTCCCTGCTTTCAATTTTCATTCTCAATGTCAATACTACATCTTTCGCCCAAACACCCCAAGAGTCGCTTTGGAAGGTAAGGTCTTTACATTCTGAGAAACTCGGGATGTTGCCATATTTGTCTGTCTACATACCAAGGCTCATAATGATACTATTTGCTATCATTAGATTCGGCGACAGCGGAACCGCATTGAAACACTGAGCTCAGCAGATATTTATAAGACGCTCTGAAACAGCGAAGGCAAATTAGTTTGTAAATATTTTCACGAACATCCATACACACACACACACACATACACAGACCCACATGTATGAAAAACCTTTTCTCTTCTTCCTCATCTTCCTGCTGACGTTTATTGTTTCATATACGTGTTCCTTCCTTGAATGAGCTAGTGAGGCAGGCCGAAAACTGTATGTGTGAAAGAGAGAGAGCCAAGCGAGATGAATCAATGACTCATGAAGGGATGAATAGCGGAGGGGGGGGGGGGCAGTAAAATTCCAAAATTCCCTTTCGATTAAAAAGTTGAAATAATTCAACCAATAAACGCGTGGCAAGAGATAGAGTATAACTCGGTTACCTATTGAACTAAACGGGTCGCGATGGCATTGTGACCAAAGAGTAAACAAGAGTCGCAATTGAATGGAAGGCCTGCGTGGTCAACGTAGATAAGGGCTCGGAACGCGGGCTGGCCTCTGATTGGCTGCAACGGGTGGAGCAAAAATGACTCGGGGTATAGGGAAAATAACACGGGATTTTTGTTCCGGGGCGTTTATCTCGAAATCTAAGCAAAATCGTATGTAAACAATTTATACGAGTCGATTTAGCAGATTTTTTCGAACAATTTGATAGGTCATAAGTGCCACTTTATTGCAAATTCGAAAAGACTGTTTCAGTTTAAAAGTACTCACAATAGTGAGTTACTCAAACACTGCTCAAACACACGCCAAGCATGTAATCACACTATTGTGCGTACTTTTAAACTGAAAAAGTCTTTTCGAATTTGCAATAAAGCGGCACTTATGACCTATCAAATTGTTCGAAAAAATTTGCTAAATCGACTCGTATAAATTGTTTACGTACGATTTTGCTTAGATTTCGAGATAAACGCCCCGGAACAAAAATCCCGTGTTATTTTCCCTATACCCCGAGTCATTTTTGCTCCACCCGTTGCAGCCAATCAGAGGCCAGCCCGCGTTCCGAGCCCTTATCTACGTTGACCACGCAGGCCTTCCATTCAATTGCGACTCTTGTTTACTCTTTGATTGTGACCAATATAATTTTAGCATGTATTTGAACCATCGGAAGAGGAATCTATTGATAAAGTGCAATGGACCAGTTACATCGCTGCTATCTCCTTGGCCAATTGTTTTTTACATGGTGGAAGTAAAAAGGTGGAGGCATTATTGGTACCAGACCTACGACACAACGTGGCAGAGATGAGCCAGAGAGCCACGTGACTGGCGAGCGCGGTACGCACTACGCACCACCCGCTAACGAACGTAACCTGCAAAGCAGGTGTCATTTGTTATTTCAACATTCAAACATTGGCAGATTGTTGAAGACGCAATACAAATATCCTCTGGAGACGGGCGCTTGCATGGAGCTTCCTGCAGTCTAATTTAAAAAGATTACTAAAATCGATAACTTTTCAGGGAGAATCGGGTTGGATTTTAACTGAATACAAGTGTACTAATTTTACTGAAACAGTCAGAGCCGTTTATTAATAGCACAGGTTTTTTCCAGTTATTGAGCGTGGTTATACTTCAAAAGAACAATTTTATTATTTGATTGAAATTGGAACTTCTGATTACTGAAATAATCAACCTCGATAACTTTCAAAAAGTAATCGATTATGTCATCGAAAAAGTCTTCACGAACACCAACTTTTGAGGTGCCATCAATTCATTCTCTGTCCTTAAACAGCGCTCCGAATCTTTTAAACTTCTAATGCTTATTGATATTCTTCAAGACAATGTTTTCGAATGATCCCTGTGCAAAAATTATGGGATTAAAATGCCGGAAAGAGGAGATCACGATGTCCTAACAGCCGACGATTTAAAGTATTATTTGTTTAGAGTGTAGATTCCTTAGATTTTGACAAAGCGAGGCCACGTGTGCAACGTTTTAATTCGTTTTGATAAACATTGCAGCTTACACGAACAAATAGCTAAGGCATTGGTGGCTCTAGTTATTTGGAAATCTTGTTTTTCGACATTTGAATTTATGCAAAAGTATCGATTTCTCAGGGATTCAGTGAATGCTCCGACAATCGATTATTTTACATAGGTTTAAAGGAGAGAATCCGTTGTAGCCACATTGCACGAGCCGCCACTGACCTAAGGAGTCGCCAGTCAATAGGTATTTAATTTGTCGAATTTTCCTCCCACCAAGAATCTTCGTAAGGAACGTTGTCTCGCCAACACATTAATAAGACAGCAGAAAAATAAAAAGAAAAATCACGTCGTTTTCTTCAAGATGATTTTTCTAATCTTTGAAATTAAATTTACCGTTTCCATGAGTGATAGCAGTGGCATAGCGTGAAATTCGGCAACGTTGCAATTCGTCCTTTAAACCTAAGACAAATATCGAACCTTTGGGTGCTCAATGAACACCTTCGTATTCGACCTTTTACCTGGGTTCAAATGGACAAAACGCCACGTTGTGTCAAAACGAACGCTACGCCACTGAGTGATATAGCTGCGGTTGAGTCGTAAAACTGCGGTAGACGGAGGTGGTGGATGGGAATTTAGAATGGTTTGACGAGGAGAGTAAAGACAGGAGAATCTGAGCCGAAACAAAGATCAAGAGGAGCCGAGAGAATTATTTTAAAAAAAATGTTTAAATCTTCAATTCGGTATCAATTTTCTCGCTACGTCAAGCGCAATCCGAATCTTAAGTCAGAATTTCAAAATTTTAACGTGACAAAAAATTTCATTTTCTGTTGAGTGTTACGTAGTGGGAATGGAAAAGGGTCGGAGACGCCGGATCGGACGCGGGACAATAAAACTGAAAACAATAAGACCAGCCAGCATGCGAGTGAAACGACCCGAGGTGCGGGGCCGATTCTATACCTTCAGCTCAGCGCAGGTACCTCCAACCCCATTCCCTTGCTATGTACTGCTATATACTTTATATACTTCTCGGTCGCGATCCGTTGACGGAGTTTGCCAACGTTTGCCTACCTTTGCCTACCTTCGCCAACCGAGGTTTGCTAACGTTTGCCTACCTTTGCCTACCATTTTTACTAGGGGTCGCATGGTGTTGAATGGTGAGCACCCTCCTCTTCACTTCCCGCCTATCCCCATATCCCCCCGTGTCTTCCGAGTGTCACCGTTCAACACCATGTGACATCAAAAGGTGTTGACTGCTGTTTTACATGTTATTTTGTTGAATCCCCGAAAATTCAGAGTGCCTCAAATCTTCCCTATGTATTTTAGCGTAGTGCTCCGTCTCTATTTGTCTCTGGTAAGTACGCGGAGAACCATTTTGAAAAGCCCGCGCGCGCGAAACCGATGCCTGAGCCTAAGAAAACATTATAACTTTATTTTTGTTTACATGCTGGTGGACCACCGCGCTAATCAGGTCGACCATGACACCATAACCCAAACTTGCGAGCTGATCTTTGAAATTTAGGTACCTTTTGGCTTTTATCGGCTTTTTTTAAGCAGCCAATAGCTTATCGAATGTATCGGAGGGATACATGGTTAAAGAGCCCTCCTTTTTGATAAACACTTTAAAGGGACCAATAGCAGGCCTTCATTCATCCAGTCTACCAGTCTCATCTAATGATTTCAAAAATCGGCCCGCGGGTCGCAGTTTCGCTTCTGTTCCTATTCTTATTCTATGCTTTGGCCTCAAGATTTAAATTAAACATTGGATAGATCCATAATAATCCAGATTTTAATTAGTTTTTTGCGCCGTTTGCTTCCAGATCGATGCCTGATATTGATAGTTTGATGCAGGAATGGCCTCCAGAATTCGAGCAAAAATTGAATCAGGTTGGACTACCTTTAGATGATCTGAACTGTGATTTACAGACCCTAATAGATCTGATTTGTGGTAAGTGTTATTATTGTTTTATGGCAATGGCTTTGATAATGTTTTACTAGCTATTCTCTCTCTCTCTCTCTCTCTCTCTCCTCTCTCTCTCTCTCTCTCTCTCTCTCTCTCTCTCTCTCTCTCTCTCTACTACTACTCTACTTTTTTAAATTTTAAATTATTGTATTTTTTTTTTTAAATTTAAATTTGTTCAATTTGTGTATCTTAGTCACAGTTCCTGAGAGCCAAGAGGCAGAATGGAAGAGAAGACTGATCAGTCTTAATTCTGCCTCTTGAACGCAAATACTAATATAATTTGTATTTTTTAGATTTTTTCTGTATGTACTCTAAGTATTCTGTTTTGGTATTTGCGTCTTAAATAAACTGCAGTCTCTCTCTCTCTCTCTCTCTTCTCTCTCTCTCTCTCTTCTCTCTCTCTCTCTCTCTCTCTCTCTCTCTCTCTCTCTCTCTCTCTCTCTCTCTCTCCTCTGCAGCAAAAAGTATCCTTGAGTCTTCTAACTAAATGTTCCCTCTAATTTGTCTTCTTATTTTTCATTTTTTTCCAGGTTTATTCGACATTCCTTTATATGAATCCAGAATTGAATCACTACACGCGTTGTTCACGTTATACTCTGCAATCAAGAATTCACAATTCAGTCAGCCGAACAATTTTTCTTGAGGGAAAGGTGCTTTTTTTTTACGAGTTTCCAATTCCAAGTCTTTTAGATTTAGACCCATATTTAAAATACATGTGTTTAGAGCATTTATGATACATTTTTGACGTTTTTTACGGTAAATCTGGGTATAATTTCTTTGATAACACATGGTAACCCACCATATATCGTGAGTAACCCATCAATTGTCCCTTACCCTAGATAAAGCCGGAGGTCGATACCGTTTTCCGTCAGTTTTCGTCGTTTGTAGATCGACCTTGGACACTCGATATCTCGAATGCAAAAAAAGATATCAACTTCCGGTTTGCGCCAAAATGCTCATGTCAGTTTATTGTGTTATTTCAATTGATGCATCATTTGATAGGGGTCACCCCCCGGAATTTTTGAGATAACTCCCCCGGAGCGAGGACGGGTGAAAACGATGAAAAAATTTGGAGAGGGGCCTAAAGTCAAATTTTGACCAAATATGTGTCACAGTTGTATTTTTTTCTGAAAAGTACTCGCTTTTTTGAGTACTTTGGACCAGCAGTTTTTTAAAGTCCGACTTTTCAACTGTGAATAATGTTTTTTTGAAAACGGAGGAATGAATATTTGAAGGCTTCCTCCCTCGATATATATCTATCTCGATATCGAGAAACGATATCGACATTTGGTTTACGCCAAAATGTTTGACTTTGTATGCCCTTTTTGATTATGTACTGTCACAAGATAGGGTTAGCTGTTTGAAAATTTTGAGTTGTAGAGCCTAAATAGGGGAAATAGGAGACGGGTCTAAAAGACCCGGTATTAAAAACATTTCCTGAGACTTGGAATTTAATTTTTTTTTTTTTTTGATAACGCAAAAATTGGATTCTAAAGATATTCGTAGAGCTTTTTGCGGAGCACAAGTTTTTTGGGTCAACAGAAAAAAGAAATAACACAACTTTTTAGGGTGCCTCGGGTCTAAATGACCCATGTTTGGCAGACTAGGGTTAAATATATACCCGTACCTTTATATACATAAAACAGAGCCTAAAAAGGTTTTAAAGATACAAGAACTCATGGATTTATGTTTTTATTTTATATTTTACTACTTTCGTCAGGTATCTTTTATAAATTTGACCAGAAATTAATGTACGTAAAATGTGTGTGATTTTATTGAAAAATCTGAACTCGTTACAAGAATAAAAATGTATCAATGAAACAACCTTTGTTCGTTTGTTTTCATTTATTTATAGTTTGTTATCTTTTTTTTAATTACCTGATTTTTTCAGTGGTTATAGGACATACATTGTATACCTCACTATGGTATTTTTAGGGACCAACCGTATGTAAAGACAGTGATGAATATAGCCTCTTAATTGCGAGAGGACACAAAAAGATAGATGCAAGCACAGAATAATACTACCCTTTCGAAGACAGGGAGTTTTGAATTTGAAATTGCAATTTGTCAACCTGAAAGCTTTTCGGGTTAATGTGACCAAACACACAAATCGTATATTGCGCCCTTTCCTTACCTAGATCAAGGTGAACATTTGCCTGATCAATCAGATTGCCCGAAAATTATTGGCCTCTCCCGTGAGTGCATGCGGTGGGAATAGACATTCCACAGTTTGGTGAGCTCTTAGATTCTACACTCGACTCCCCTTAACCAGTGGCCAGGCGTGACATTTGGCAACAATGTATTTTCTCCATTTAAATTCACCAAAAAAGTCGAACGCTTTAGTCATCGGCGATGACCAGGCATTTCGACCTGTGTTTAAATGGTAAGGGTCAAGCCCAAGACCTCCTCCTGGTCTATTTCATATGGTTTCAGTCTTTATTTCGGATAAACCAGAGACAATATATAATAGAGACCACGCACTATATAGCCGTGCGCGCGGTGGCTGACTTATTTTTCGGGACTCAACAGGAATTAACACAGGGAGCATGAGAGTGCACCATCCAACACGGTCCATACGTTGACTGATGCAATTTCGGTGCTTCTGGCTTCACTAGGCAAAAATCTCAACGCTGTTTCTCATCAGTCAACGTATGGACCATGTTAGCGGTGTTCTGTTGAGACCCCGAAAAAAAAGTTGCCACCGCGCGCAAACAAGGGCAAGATAGATAGTGCGTGGTCTCTATTATATATTGTCTCTGGGATAAACACGACTTTATCGATGAAAACACATACAAGATAAGGTATCGTCGGGCGCCTTCAATCGTTCGTATAGGCAATTCTAACTCTCCCGTGTACGAATAATTAACTACCTTATTTTTATAAACAGAAGAGTGGCGTTCTTTTGAACTAACACGATCCTTAAACGGTTGAGTGCTACGAAGCGATGACTTCTCACTTACGTGCAAGTAGTTTCTTACTACTCGTGCATAATTATTTTGAGGTTATCTTATGATGCCGTTCAGTTCGATGCGGTCCGTTGACTGGGGACCGATGCTTCACGGAAAAAAAAAAAAAAAAACTACGGTGAAAATAACCATACGGATACCTGATTTTGGCACCTGCCAGATGTTATGGTAATGTTAACCGGAAGTATACTATGTTTTGACTAGGTACTAGGTGATGTTACCTGATTGCATGTCGAATTTACTCAAAGTATCGGTAAATGTACCATACTTCTGGTCAAGTTTACCATAACATCTAGCAGGTGCCAAAATCAGGTATCCGTATGGTTTTTTTCACTAATCTTTTTTTTCCGTGTTGTTGAGGTTCTCGAGTTTAACCCTTTTTGAATAGGTCAAGAAAGCAAATCAATGTTCTTTCGTTCAAGTTAAGTGGGTAGTTAAATATTCCTACAACGCAATGCTGATTTTGCATACACACTTGATTGAAGGCGTTCGAGGAAATTTTTAATAATTTGGAGCCACAATAGTTATTCTGAATAAAATATACCGAAATTGTGTGAGGCAGATACAAACATTTTTCGGAACATTGCATCTCATAGGTGCTTCTTACGAATCTCCACAATAATACAACATTCGACGTCCTGATTTCATTTCTAGATAAATCTATCTTGGTTTCACAATTCCATTGCGATTTAATTTTTCTCAATAAAGAGCATCTTCAAGTGCGGAAAATACGCCACAAAAACGGATTATTTCAGGAATTAACTATGCCGATCGTGATGCGATGACTCACGACAGGTGAAACCAAGGTATATGGAGAACAGGTATGGACAACACTCGACTCAGGGGGCGTGGCCACTTGGGAAAAAGCGACTTCGCCGCCATCTTGTCTCCTATTTACACCGTGTATATCTTGCATTGTTGTTTGTGGTTAGGTTTGACGGGGAAGTTTATCTGAAGTAATACTTTATTTATTTGAACAATGAAAGGTAATTTTTATCTTTAAATGTTAATTTTGTGACTATAGAATCGATTAACATCATCAATTACGTTGTTCATTTTCTATTTCAAGATGTGAAATCTAAATTTGAATCGCGCGGTCAGAAAAATGGCGGTGGAGTCGCTTTTTTCACAACCAATCAGAGCCAAGCCCAGAGTGTTGTCCATACCTGTTCTCCATATACCTTGAGGTGAAACTAGAAACTTTTTCTGGGGGGGGGGGGGTTAAGCAGGCAAAAAACTGATAACTTTTTTTTTTTTTGCTTCTCATGCGTGATCCCAGATTAACTCAGACCATCGAGCTCCTTAATGACCCTTTTTTTCTTACAATTCAGGCTTTCGGGGGAAAACACATTAGGTTCAAAGCTGCCGTTTTGCGTGCCATGAGTGGCATTTTTTCTATTCACCGATGATTCCACCGGTTGATAAAAGATTACACAGTTCAGTTCAGTTCATGACTGTGCATGCATTGTAATCTTCACTCAAACGGTGGAGTCGTCGATGACTTTAAAAAACTTGCGGATATTTTAATAACTAAACGGTGATTGCACCGATTGAGAAAACTAGAAAAGATTACAGATCAGAGTATTTTTCACCAAACTGAACTGTGTAATTTTTCCTCAATCGGTGGAATCATCGGTGAATAGAAAAATGTCATTAATTATTCGCGAAACGGCTGCTCTAATTCGGTATTTAACGACCTATTTGTTTTTGCTTCTCCATAGAGCCAAAATTTTGGTATGTGAATTTGTTTCCAAAATTTTCTTGAGGAAGGGAGGTACAAAGTCGATGCCGTTTAACAGTCAAGAGCTCAGTGATATTCGATCAGAATTTCATCCAAAGGTTTCCGTTTCAAGTCAGGGACGGTCGCATCTTTCGCCGGATATCCAACGGGTAATAGCAGAGTCAGCTTTTCATAATTCGGTCGGTCGAAGAGGGTCCTCAGGGCTGGCCCACAATTTAACGGTGTGCTGGTCAACGTTACCAATCCTGCGAACTGAAAATTGGATTCAAAAGAATAGTTATGCGGTTATTTTGGACTAGGAACTAGGTTTTTCGTTTTTTACCTTTTGTCTTTTGTTCTTTCGATTTCAGAGTTTTTTCCAAAGGCAACAGCTACAACCGGACTTAAACCCGGAATGTAGTATACAGAGCTACTTTCTTAGGTAGGACCCCCACCCCCTCTCATCCACCACAGTTTCAAATGATGCGTTATCTTCGAAATCTTGGGCGCTATCGGTAGCTTTAAGTTATATCTCCTTCAACTTAAAAGGCTTTTTCATTCGGCTAAGATGCAATTATGCATGTCGCTGAAAATTTAGCCGGTAAACAATCTTTGGTGATCATCTGTTTTTGGGATACATAATTTTATATATAATTTTAATATGTTTACAATTTTAGGATAACAAATACCCATAGCATAACGGCTTACGCAAAAGCTCTATAAAAATTGTGTGTTTTTACACGGTACAACCTCAAATATAATTAAATGTACGTGTATTTAACAATAAGTTTCGAAAGATGGCGGGAACCTTTCATGTACCCTAGAAGAAAAAGTCAATACGTCTCAAAAGGGTTTACTTACAATCAAACACAGGGAGTAACTCGCTGGTTTCTTCCTAAATATCCCTGGTAAAAATGGTATAAGACCAATTTTACATGGAAATCGATTTTACCAAGTATTTTTCCATGGAACATTTTTGTCATGGAACATTTTTACCAGGGTATATAATACGCTGTTTTGGAGGGTCTGTGAGATATACCGCTGAAAAAGATGATAGTTTACTCAAAATTTCCAAAAACGATGATACAAATAGCTTCACTTTTAAGCCATCCAACAATGTTTACTTTGCGTTAACTTAAATACGTACATGGATAGCAGAAAGCAGGATACCCGATGCAAGATTGATGCTGACATCGTTGTAATAATGGATCTTTTTCTTCCCGTCCGGCAAGAAACTGTACTGCTGTTTAAAAACTAGGATTAGATATGGGGCCATTGATAGATATTCCTTCACCCAGCAAGTGCGTAGAGGTTTCAGATCAGTGGTCCACTTTTTGCCTAAAAGCAAAAAGTGCGATGATCACAAAGATTATACTAAGAATCCTGAAAATGAAAGGCACAATAAAAACAACGTTTCAGAAATGGAGGCGGTCCTCAACCGATAATCATTAGAATTTTGTCCACATTATTCTCATCAGTTGCGATGCGCGCAACTTGGCACCGTTTCATTTCCCCGCTTTAAACACACTAGAAAGGTCGAAACGTCTAATCATCGCCGATGACCAAATCATTCGATTTTTTCAGTAAATTTAAATGGAAGAAGTACATCGTTGCCAAATTTCACGCCTCGCTACTGATTCTCATGTTACAGATAGAGTCCCTATACTTGCAGAGATTTAAGCCAATTGAAATCATGAGCCGGCATTCTGGGTGCAATTATTCACATTTGTTCACAGGCTAAGGGCTGTTGGTCCAAGGCAAAGATAAGAGAGTGTCGATATAGCAAAGGTGGCTCGTGAAATGCGATTTCGATGTCTACTCTATTTAAAAATTTGGAAAAGTATCGATAGTCAGGGGGTGCAATTGAACCCCCTAGAAATCGATACTTTTCTATAGTGTTAAATGGAGTGGACATCGATACATCGCATTCCACGAGCCGCCACTGCGATATAGAGAGAGTGTGATTGTGTCGTAGAGTCTCTGACGGTGAAATTTATTCTCGTATTTCTGGGATAAACTGAAGTAACTGAACACGAGTTTATAAGCAGGTGATTACGTCACAAGATCGAGATGGGTATGATAACTCAGTGTTTTGGCAACCCAACGAGGTAGATTTTCGTCCGTAAAAGTGTGATTTATTCCATGGCAATGCTATTTTTTCTTTCACTTCCTGAGGCAGTGAATTAGAACAAAAAATAACTTCTACTCCACTTTTTATGCTTCTTTCAATAGATCTATCTAGCCCCTGCGGTGACAGTGATATTCCTGTTATAGAGAAACCGAGTCTTATTCGCTTCTTCAAAAATAAAACAATAAATTACATTTTCTGCGCTTCTTCTCACCATCAGAGTTGAATCATAAGCGGCGGTAGCCACACTTATGAAAACGGAGGTGATCTAACCAAAGATTACTTATACATACAGATATGGCACTAGCCCGAATTTTGTTAAGTTGACTCCGGCCGTGATACAACCGGGCATACAGATGGGATCATAAAGATTACACAGAAATTATTACATTTTTCTTGTTTGTCCGTTACAAAACTGTTCCGTGTTCCACGTTCCACTGTTCACGTTCCGTGTTTGTTCTAGTTCCGCAAATAAACACAGGAAAGGTGGGAAACGTAATCTTTTCGAACCAGAATTCTGTAATCTTCATGATCCCCTCTGTATGCCCGGTTGTATCACGGCCGGCGTTTTAACCATTTTTCACTTAACACGGGCGAGATGACTAATGCCATATCTGTATGTATAAGTAATCTTTGGATCTAACTTCGAAATATCTGAAAACTGGACGCTTTTGAATTTATAGAGGAAGGAAAATCCATGGGGGTAAAGAAAACGTTGATTCAAATTATGACAACTTAAAATCAAAATGACTACAGGCCTAACAAATGAGATTAACAACTATAGTTCCTCTCTCAAAAATATAGGTTTTACAATTATATTGCAAACAATGATTAACTCTCAACGGCGAAGCACATAATTTAATCTTGACTAGCTCTTTTTCATTCCATGAAGAGCCATCATAAGAGCGCCTTTAAAAGGCGAGAATGCCACCCACGCACCCACGCATTTGCAAACATCACGGAATGGCAAATATTATGGAGAGTCTAATTCGTTATACACATTAAGAAGTTAAAGGTTTGTTTACCCGCGAGATCTTCCCCCTTTCTCTCTCCCACTCACTCTCTCTCTATCTTCCTTCCTCTTTCCTTCTCCCCCTCTACACCTCTTACTTACCCATTCTTCGTTCATAATTGATCCTCTCCTCCTCTTCAACGATGTGGCGAATCTTCCGTTTAAGCTCTTGCTCGGAAACCAGGATGAAAGTCCAAGGCTCCGTGTGGGCCCCACTCGGTGAAGTGCCTGTAGTAATCACACAATAACACTTGTATTTAAAGGGCACGGTCTATTAAAGGTGATTTAGTATAATAAAGAAAGTGTAATAAGTTTGTCTGTCATGTATCATTGTGAGTCAAAATCGGTAAATTAGAACTCATCGCAGCTAGAAAAAAAGATGATTTGGACACCCTGATTTGAAAGCATTTATCATTACCACAGAATAATACAATCAGAACGGAAACTCCCATGAGAGCCAATGGAAGCAAGTTTGGAATTTAACGGCACCAATAGGCAACGCTGTGGTCCTATATCCCAACATGACGGACGTGTGTGATTTGTGTTGAAACTCATTTATTTCTGAAAATTCTGGAAAGAAATCTTAAGTTTCCGGCCTCACTTTTATTCTATTGGCATTTCAGAATGAAAATTTCGCGGATCACGTCCTACATTCTTTTTTTCGCGCGCGAATCCAGATGTAAACATCCTATATCCCAACATGGCGGACGCGAAATGAATTTGCTTCAAAATCCGACAAAGTTTCCGTTCTGATTGTATTATTCTGTGTCATTACCTTGAAGATAATTTGGGGGAGGGGAGAGCAACGGGATCTTCAAACTCATTTTTGTGTTATCACGCATGCCTTGTGATGACTTCCAAAGAAGACGTTTGAGAGCTTCGATAGAGGTATATATAAGATAAAATTGGTCGGGACTTCGGGGAGGGATAAACTATTGGTTTAAAGCCTGTGCGTTGATTGAAATCTGGCCACGCTGGATTTTGTCCACTTAAATCTATGAAAATAGTCCATTTATTGGATGTGCATAGTGCACTCACTCAAGAACTTAACTCGATATTTTACACGGGCTATAGAACCAAAGACTTGAACCGAACCAAACAGTGAACCGAAAACCGCTCCGAACCACGATTTTCCTGTACCGTGAACCGAACCGTGAACCGAACCTTGAACCGTTTTTTCTGAAGTTTTCGAACCGTGAACCGAACCTGGAACACGTGACTCACAACATGGGCAAATCCGTTATGTCTCCAAAACCCAGCTTGTGACCCCTCTATCGCTTCAGCTTGGCGAATAGAGTCGATCGCCCTCAAGGGTTTTCAGATCTTTTGCCTCTGAGGCTCTTTCACTCATGCATGTCAACTCACTAGTCCTAAACATGGGCAAAAATGTGATGTCACCAAAACCCAGCTTGTGACCCCTCTATCGCTTCAGCTTGGCGAATAGAGTCGATCGCCCTCAAGGGTTTTCAGATCTTTTGCCTCTGAGGCTCTTTCACTCATGCATGTCAACTCACTAGTCCTAAACATGGGCAAAAATGTGATGTCACCAAAACCCAGCTTGTGACCCCTCTATCGCTTCAGCTTGGCGAATAGAGTCGATCGCCCTCAAGGGTTTTCAGATCTTTTGCCTCTGAGGCTCTTTCACTCATGCATGTCAACTCACTAGTCCTAAACATGGGCAAAAATGTGATGTCACCAAAACCCAGCTTGTGACCCCTCTATCGCTTCAGCTTGGCGAATAGAGTCGATCGCCCTCAAGGGTTTTCAGATCTTTTGCCTCTGAGGCTCTTTCACTCATGCATGTCAACTCACGAGTCCTATAAACATGGGCAAAAATGTGATGTCACCAAAACCCAGCTTGTGACCCCTCTATCGCTTCAGCTTGGCGAATAGAGTCGATCGCCCTCAAGGGTTTTCAGATCTTTTGCCTCTGAGGCTCTTTCACTCATGCATGTCAACTCACTAGTCCTAAACATGGGCAAAAATGTGATGTCACCAAAACCCAGCTTGTGACCCCTCTATCGCTTCAGCTTGGCGAATAGAGTCGATCGCCCTCAAGGGTTTTCAGATCTTTTGCATCTGAGGCTCTTTCACTCATGCATGTCAACTCACGAGTCCTATAAACATGAGCAAAAAGGTGATGTCACTAAAACCCCCCTTGTGACCCCTCTATCGCTTCAGCCTGGCGAATAGAGTCGATCGCCCTCAAGGGGTTTCATATCTTTTCCAATGGGGCCGTTTCACTCATAGCAACACTTGACTCATCACATGGGCAAATAGGTGATGCCGCCAAAACCCCGCTTGTGACCGCTCTATCGATTCAGCTTGAAAAATGGAGTCGATCGCCCTCAAGGGTTTTCAGATCTTTTGTAATGGGGCCTGCCTTTCCATTCATACCAGCACTTGACTCATCACATGGGCAAAAAGGTGAAGTCGCCAAAACTTCGCTTGTGACCCCCTCTATCGATTTAAAAATATTATTTATAAATTTCAGCACACCCTGTACTAAGAAAAAATTCTCGTTGCCGTAACCGGACGTCTTTTTAATACTTACTCAACCGGAATTCCTGTTATTTTAACGAGAAATTTCCGTTATTTCAACAGTAATTCCGGTCAAGTAACAACAATTTCTACTGAAATAACAGGAATTCCTGTTGAGACAACAGACATTTGTTGTTAAAATAAGTAAGTATTATACAAACGCCCGGTTGAATTAATAGGAACATTATGCTCTGAGTGTATATAGGTCTAGGTACTGTATGATTACTTACCTGCGGTATGTATGATTTTGTGAATTATCTCAAGAGGGACGGGCTCATCGCTGAAGTACCGCAGAGTCCGTCTCGAGTTCATCATCTCGTAAAATTCGGTTGATCTTTTCAGGGACTCCTCTGCGGTCAATCTGGTGTAGTTGTACGGGATATGCGGCAAATCCACAGGCAAAGCGCTGCTCGTCACCGGATCCACATCCTCAGGTATCAATGAGTAATCTTCACTGTCCTCACTTTCTCCTTAGAACATAGGCAAACATACAAACATATGTACAAACAAACACAAGGACTGACAGAGAGACATATTTCATTTTGACTGTGACAGTATGTCACTCGATTGTTGTGCCGAGAATAGACCTTTTTAACCCTTTCATCCACGCAGTTTGGGATGTGACCTTTTTTGAGATTTTTTAGACCGTTCAAGAGAGGACAATTTTCTAGGCTCTATGTAATTTGGGCGACGGTCAATCTCTGTAGTGGCGAAAAAGATCCCACTCGGCCGAGGAGTACTGTGCGACTAGCTCCTCACTCAGGTAGCGCGCTCAATCCCTGATTAAGTGGTCCCCAAAATTTAACCGCATCATGATGCGTGTCTAGCTGATGAAAGGATTACAAGGACATGCATCAACCCAAATGATAATCATTTACTTTACGCACTTTCCTCAATTATGATTTACTTTAATTAACAAAGAAAAAAAACTGCTTTTATAAGAAAATAACTGCGAAAACGCAAAAAATAACAGTTTGATTAGTCCATTTTCTTTACTGCCATAGCATGTTTTGAGCAATCATCGTAATCTATCAATAACCGAACCTGACCTAACCTAACCTCACTAGAATATTGGTTAAGTAGGAGGAACAGCCAAACGGACAAGGCACTTGTGAGGTTAGATTACTGTTTTGTAAGGTTCGGTTATTAATAGATTACAATGATTCGAGTTTCCGCATTTAATTGTTTGTTATTTATGTCCTATGGTAGCTGTTTAGTGGTCCTCGAATAAAATTAAATCATAATTAAGAAAGGTAAGTACGCGGAACACCATGTTCCGTAGATTTGGCTCCATCAGTTTCACGTAATTTGGGAGCCCCTGACTTGAACTGATCTCCGCAGGGCGATGTGGTCGGCACTTGTCCGGCGCACCTGAAAAAGGGTTTTCCTCGCGAGAAACTGACCGTCGCCCAAATTACATGGACCCATTTTCTAAGACTTTTGATGGGTCACACAATTTCTTGAAAAATGGCCATTTAAATTCCATTGAATCCCATGTCACATAAAATGGTACCAGTTGCCGCTCGTGAAATTTGACAACTATGCTAATTTTCCATTTAAACCTATGCAAAAGTATCGATATCTTGGGGGTGCAATTGGACTTCCTGAAGATCGATTGTTTTACAGCGGTTTAAATGGAGAGAATACGTTGTTGCCAGATTGCACGCGCCGCTACTGAATGCGGTACACATATCTGTGCCACTTCCCGTGAAACGGTTGAAGATGACGTCACGATCAAAAGAGGGACCCACAAAATCTATCTCGCTCACTCTCGTGGATTTATACCGATAAGAAATCAGATCCGAATTTCCGAATGCAAATTGAACTCATTTATACCAAAGGGACCTCCTTGACTTTGGATTTTGCCATTTTGACTTTAATATTATTATGAAATTAGACCGAGTGTGAATAATGCCTTGAAACTTTCAGCAATAATCTTTGTGTACTAGCGGGGACAAAGATACCTGGCCAGAATATGCAACACGCAACACACCTAAAATACACTTGTTAAATGGGATTCCGTGTATTGCTTATTGCATACCCTGGCTTGGTATCTTTGTCTCCGCTAGTACGTTAAATCTTCTTCCTAAAAATACTAAGCAATTTTATTCATCGGATTCTCTTTAAGGAATTAAAAAGTCAAGATTAAATGGCAACATCGGGATACTAGAGAGTCTGTTTCGTAGAAATGTGTTCGCAATTCATCCTATAGTAAACAACAAGTTTTCTCAAATTTTTTTGCATCATTAGATTCCACGTACCTGGAAGTATCAGTTCAATCCGACAGAATTAATGAAAGATCGCAAGTGAATTAACAATCACAATTACATCGAAATAAATCCCATTTTTTGTCCTTGTCTTACTCATAAACTCTCACAGTCTCTTATGATCGCATCACCGTCATGGCATTAAATAATCTTAACCTCTCTTCGTAAGAAACTGTGAGTAAGACAAGGACAAGAAGTAGGATTTTCTTCGATCTAAGGTAAACACCCCAGTAGCCGACACCCCTATAAGATTTGCACCAGTACCCGACACCCATTTTTCACACTGTAAAAAGTACTAGTTTAGTGGCAATACTGGTGTTTTGTGTGGTTTTTACTGAGACTTCAAATGAGAAACATCGAAAGAAATACGCTAAACACCTAACTTGCCACTAAACTAATATTTCTCACATTGTGAAAAATAGGTGTCGGGTACTGACTGGTGCATTTCGTGGGTGCCGGCTACAGGGGTGTTTACCTTAACTGTGATTGTAAATTAATAAATGATGTTTCGAAAATGTTGTTAAAACGTGATTACACTTTAAGGTACGTGCGGAATCCAATCGTGTAATAAAATCTGAGAGAACTTGTTGTTTACTAGTACGAATTCGCATTAGAAAAGTTGGTTCTTGTTAAAGCCCACGAGAGCTAGCGAGTGAGATGGAGCATTTATTGGGATCCATTTTTTTTTCGTGACGTCGTCGCTCTAAACAGGTGTATATTTGGTGAGAAGACTTTAGACTTGAGCAAAAGAATCAGAGCTGCCGTTTTGGGCATAACTAAGAGCATTTTTCAATTCACCGATGGTTGCACCGGTTGAGAAAAGATTACACAGTTCAGTTTAGCTCATGACTGTACAGCACAAAAATACTCTGATCTATAATCTTTTCTCAATCGGTGCAATCGCCCTTTAATTATTAAAATATCAGCAAGTTTTTTAAAGTCATCGATGTCTCCAATGGTTGAGAAAATATTTCAGGTGCGAGTATTTGAAATTCATTACAGTCATGAACTGAATTGAGCCGTGTAATCTTTTTTCAACCGATGAAAGCATCGGTGAATTGAAAAATGTCATTGATATATATGTACATAAAACGGCAGGTCTAAAAATAATAGAGGGTGGAAGCCAGAGAGGGAGCAGTTTTTTTTAACCTCAAATCCACCCCCAGGCGAGCGTTAGGGACCTGTGGTCGTGAACTGACGCTATCAATAGCTAATCAGGTCGAGTTCAGTTCAAGAAACGCGCCTGTAGTTCTTTCTCCGCGGTGAATTGAGAAGCAGAGGAAAACATACAAAGGCACCGAAGAGTAAACAAAAGATTCAGAATAGGGTGAATTCAATGATTCACATGCGTGGCAGGGCAGCCTCATTGGAGACTTGGAACAGAGTTCGACTGATGGGACTTGATTGATTACTGGCGATTATAGTACGATTATCAATGAGCGGAACAAAAAAAAAAAAATACAAAATATTGAAGGGGGGAAAAAAAAGAGAAAGAGACTTCTCCCTAGAGAAGAGTAGGATCAGTGGGTACTATACTCTGTTCAGGATAGGATGAGACTTGGTGAGTCAGGTAGAAACGCACTACTTTGCAACACGGCCTTTGAGTTGTATAGCCATTGTGCTCACTCGGGCTCTTTTCGACTGGAGTGACTGGACTCTTCTTCAAGAAGAGGTAATACTGTGAATCGGCTGACTATGAGTGTTAACTGTGCAAAAGTCAAATCAGAAACGGTCACAGATACGACGAAATGGATGAAATTTATGTCCGAAGACCATAACTCGTCAAAATAAGTCGAATTTGACACCTCATCATCTTCGGAGATTTATTTTTTGAGAATTCCATTTATGAGCGTACCTCAATCAAATTCTTTAAAAAAATAAGTGTCTGAGGATAATGAGGAGTCAATTTCGACTAATTTTTACGAGTTATGGCCTTTGGCCGTAAATTTCATCCATTTCGTCGTATCTGTGACCGTTTCTAATTTGACTTTTGCACAGATAACATTCATATAGTCAGCCGATTCTCGGAATTGCCTCTTCTCGAAGAAGGGTCTAGTCGAAAAGAGTCCGAGTGAGCACAATGGCTGTACAACTCAAAGGGCTACGTTGCAAAGTAGAGCGTTTCTACCTGACTCGCCAAGTCTCATCGTATCCTGAACAGAGTATAAGGTGGGGGCGGGGGGGGGCGGTCCGTCCCGGGTGACACCATCGGAGGAGTGACACCCTTAGTGAAAAGGGAAGAAAAGAGAGAAGAAAGAGAAGAAAAATGAAAAGAGAAGAAAAAAAGGGGAAAAAAGAAGGATAAACGAAGGGAAAAGGGAGAAAAAGAAGGAAAAAGGGGGAAAAATAAGAAAAAAAGGGTAAAAGGAAGGAAACATCGGAGGAAAAGAGGAAAAACGGGAAGGAAGGAGGGACAAATGGGGGGAAAAGAGGCGGAGTAGTGTCCCCCCTAGACCCGACACTAAAGTGTTCCACCCCGGGTCCCTTTGAGCCTTACTACGCCACTGAGTAGGATGCCTGGGGTCTAGGGGGACAGATCCCAGAAAGTATAAAGGGTTCAAGGGTCTTCTTTCTAATTTTTGTTTTTTGTTTGTTTATTTTTTTTTTTGATATAAGACATCGAAAACTCAGTTTGAAACTATTTTTTCAGAAAAATTGTTACTTTTCTATATCCTCTTGCCTCCTTTTCTTCTTCTCTCTTTCTCTCTCTCCCTTTCTTCTCTTCTTTCTTCTCTCTTTTCCTTCTCTTCCCTTTTCTCTCGTTTTTATTTCTTTTTCCTCTCTTCTGCCTCACTTCACGAGCAGGCACGAATATGAATTGTGAAACTTTTCAAAGCTGCCAATGAGATTTTTAAACGATGTGTTACATTATAATCGATCCTTCATAATGCTACAGCAAAAGTTTGGAACAGCGACCCATTCTATGAAGAGTGTTGAGGAACGCAAACATCGATAGTTAAAAATGCAACTCCTTTTGTTTACAACGTATTGTTGCCATGACGCTAAAAATTGATCAATATATGATTATTAACCAATGTCCATTTCCCTTCATTGACCCTTTGATTTCAATACTCTTTACCTCCTTTCTCCACCCCCTTTCCTTTGCATGAACAATGATGCGCGGTGCGTCCCTTTATTCGCCTACACGTATACCATACCACCCTGTACCCAGTGGCGTCGCGTGCCATTTGGCAACAATGCAACTGCTCCATTTAAACTCATTAAATATATCGAATTTTCCTTGTGCACTGTGCACCCCCTGAATTCGACCTTTTACATGAGTTTAAATGGATAGATTACATTGTTGCCAAATTGCACGCGACGCCACTGCCTGTACCCTTCCTTCCTTTCCTTTATTTATTATTTTTTGCCACTTTTCCAACTGCACGGGAGACAACATGAGTCAATATTTTTGGCGTTATAAGTAATATTTCCGACTGAAATTTGGATTATACTTATGTCGCAGGCAAAAAGCAATCTAGGAAAATAGCAATCGGCTTGCAATAAGGCTGTTGCACACTTTTGCTATACACGGTGTAACAGTCGATTCTGATTTCTGGTGAAAAAATAACCTCCAAAAATATCGATGGCAGTACTGAAAACTTCCGTACTCCACTTCTAAACTCAATACATAAACGCTTATATTTGCGCGAGCGTAATGGTGGCGTAGGACAGTAATAATGGAAGATTCCCAGCTAATAATACTGTAAGTCCATCAAGAAGTAACCAATAAGAGATTATTACTTTCTTTTGACAACGTGTCACCAGGTGTCAGAGTACCATTAATCGGATGTGGATCTCAACTCTGATGATGTCTAATTATTCTGTGAATCTTCCTTGTCAGTATAGTGAGAGTGACGAAATTAAGATAGGAATTTCCTATTATTACTGCCCTACGTCACCATTACTAACGCGCAAATAAAAGCGTTTGATGAGTTAAAGAGTGGATTTCCGAAGTTTTTGGTGCTTCCATCGTTATTTTGGAAGGTTCTTATACCAGAATCGACTGTTATAAAGCGCTCAAAGCAAAATTATGCGATGGCCCCATTTTCCTAGGCAAAGAGCAAGCCGTTTATGTATGATCAGAAAAAAATTCTAATGAAGCGTAATTGTGGCTTACAAAATAATTATATCGAGATTTGATTAAGCTTATTCAAAAGCTAATAAGCTAACTAGCATATCGATACTCACATATTAAGTTTTTCTCAACTAGTCCTCTTTTTATGAGCTTTTAAAGCGATTAAATACAGGTGCGTGTTCAAATCACACTTCATCTAAAACGTCGTAGGTAAAGAACTAATCAAAATGAACCTAATCTGATGAAATCACCATTTTTGTCAGCTTTTCAGCTTTCAAATGAGCTAAAGTAAATTTCGATACAATTATTCCGTAAGTCAACATTACGCTTGATCTGAATTTATTCTGATCATAAATAATAAACGGCTTGCTCTTTGACTAGGCAAATCGCAAGCCGATTTCTATTGGGCCTGTTGCGTACTTTTGATACAGCAATACGTCGCATTGATTCTAACGTAAAATTCGGCGAAAATATAAGGAAACGCACATTATTAAACATTCAAAATCCACTTATTAACTCAGGAAATCACTTCCATTTCAAACAACCCGCGCCACAGGAGACACTATTATCAACTACATACACCTACATAGACGGAACCAATCTAGATCTGTCTAGATCCGCGTCAGACAATTTCAGTTTTTTCTTACTCACAATAATTTCGACTCCAAATGGGGCAGTTGCAAGGGTGTAAAAAGTTGTGTTTTTGATAAAGATCATGAAAATACTTGATGAGCTGAGAGCAACGATGCCTTTGGTTTCTAATTAAGTCCCATTTTTCCGGAGATGAGATTTTGGCCCAACCGGGCCACTTGGGGAAAAACCAAAGGCACCATTGTTCTCTGCTCATCAAGTACTATCATATTCTTTACAAAAAGCTCAGACCCTTGCAACTGCCCCATAGTTGGTATTTGAAAAATAATTTGTCCTGGAGCGCCTTCAATTAAGTGTTTATGCAAAATCAACACCTCGGTGTAGGAATATTTATCGACCCACTTAATATGAGCGAATGAGCATTAATTGGACTCATTCATACTAAAGGGATCCTCTGGACCTTAGACGTTGCAAGTTTTACTTATGACTTTAATATTATTATATAAAATTAGGCCTGGTGCAAAGGATTTCTTGAAACTTCTAGGAATTTCTCTTCTCTACATTAAGTCTAGTTCCTGAAAATATCAAGCAATTTTTTCCATGAAATTATTTTTAAAGGGAACTTAAATTTCGAGATTAAATGGCAACGTCGAAATACTAGTAGGTCTGTTTAGTAGAGCTCATTTCAGAAGTGTAGGCGCACCTAAACAATTATTTTTGGCGTATTTTCAACTTTAGTTAGTTTAAATAAAAACAAAACTTGCACACGACTAAATTATTTTGCTTTTGAAGTGTCCGTTATTGAAAAGTGAACACTCGAACTCATTTTCTTTAATTTTCATTGAGTAATATTATAAATAATGTTGACAAATCCCAAAGATTATCGGTCTAGGTGTGCCTACACTTCTGAAACCACCTCTATCAATGAGTCGAATATGTGTTCGTAACGTGGTAAGTAAAAGGTTTAAGAGTTGAACCAACCTGAGCTTCTTTTCTCTCTCGTCAGTCTCGTGACATCCTTTTGGTCTGACGAGCCAAACACCGATCGACGTAAGAAATGTTTCGTCAAAATGTAGAAGACAGCGCCGAGTAGGATATAATGCCAGTAAGCTTTCAGGAACGGATAATTATTCGCGTCAAATAGCATAATTTAATCGCACTTTATAAATCAATTTGCCGAAAGAATAGATCCAAGATAAAATGAATAACAACGCGATAAAATTAAATTTAATCAGATTCAATCAATACAAAAAAGCACGAAATCTCAACAACAACAAAATCACTGTCAATATAATCATCGATTACGGAAAGAACAGTAAAATTACGCAAAGGACCAGCCCGCGGTCAAACTATGAAACTTCCCGTGGAAATAATTTTAAAAGTATTTTAAAACGAACAAGCGAGTTTCATTACTTTGATTCTACATAAATTATCAATTCCGAACATTTGAAAACTCGTTGACAAAACTGACAACGTTATTCGTTGCGAACGATTTCTGTTGAATATATCGTCTCTTCTCTTTTTTGTACCTGCGCCTAGTAAAATTCATCTCATTTCTGCGAGCATCTAAAATCTAACGTTTTTCAAAGATATTGTGCGAATCATTTTTATCTGCTCTTAATGGTTTTCGTTATTCAATTTTCCCGCGCTGCGCCATTCATGGATTTATTTTTTCATTGTCAGACTCGCGCATGCGTATTTACGCACATTCCGCAATTAATCATTGTATCGTGCATTGTCAGCTCACCATTAACTACTGTAACACCGCACTAAAACCGTCTTTAAATGGTTGTTGCAAAAAAGAACAACAAAAAACAAAAAAACAAAAAAACAAAAAAATCAACACTAAAATGTTTTTAAAGCAAAAGAACAAAAGCTTTTCACGTTCGGAAAAATTATTTTTCCATCTACTGTGAGCCGTAAACGGAGTCAATTTAAGAGTTTGGAGGATTGAAAGTAGGAAAAGCTTTTGAGGGGGTGGGGGGTTATGAACGAGAGGGCTAGTTTTCTGTTATCATGGATTCACTGACACGAGAGAGTAAACACATATTTGAACCGAGTGTTGGTCGAGCTCACGAGATAGACTGGTTGACTTCTAAAGTTCGTGGTCTGGGTCTGCTGTCCCGCCTCCAATCATTCTAATAAGACAGTACCTATATTTCGATTTCATCGAACATCGAACAAAGACCGACCGGGATCGACCAAACGATAACATCGGCGAATGTGTCCTCAAAATGAACACCGACAAAAACGTGGGTATGACATGCTGCGTCGGTGTCAATAAGTATGTACTTTCATTTATACATGCCTATTTACATATATAGTGTATAATACCTATATTTGAGTTGTTGTGGCCGTTCGTGGTAACTTGTCATCGATTTCCAAATGGGCCGCCTGGTGTTCGACGTGTGGTGTGTGGGGGGGGCGGAGGATAGTATACCGTGGCACTGTGCACGCAGTGTGAGTCGTTCAGCGAGGATATTTGACGAATCGAATATTCTATACTCCGGTAAGAATTGAACTATCAATAAGAATAGGAGACTCGATTGCCCATCGAAAGATAAAATAAGTTTCAATTGGTTAACGGTAAAATCATTGTACGTTCATTCACTGTTCGCTTGAGTTGATTTGAATAAAAACAAAACAAACAAACAAATTAAACTAAATAAATAAAATCAAATAAATAAATAAACTGGGACCAATAAATGTACGGTACACATGGGCTTTAGGTCGTACCTAAAAATGGCGATTCTAACCTCACATTTCTTTAACGGCACATCGGAATGTTGGGTCCGCGCCCAACTTTACGTTACTTGCGGCGGGTCTAGAGCCTCTCTAACCCACCCTAAGTGCTATTTTGACGTTAGTTTTGTGTTTGCGCCATTTTAAAACGGTCCGATGCGGTCCGTTGGCTGGTGGCCGATGCTTGTTGAAGTACTTAGGGCGGACTTGGGGCTAACTTGGGGCCGAGGACCGTGTGACCGTACATTTATTGGTCCCAGATATATAAATGAATAAACAAACAAACATACAAACAAACTAACTAATAAACAAATAAATAAATAGATAAGTAGATGGATCAAAATTAATAGTAGTATAGCGCAGTAGTAGAAGTAGAATATTCTATTGATAAATTGATAAATAAATCAGATAAATGAAAAATTGAAAGATAAGGAAATCAAGATTTTTTTTTCTAATTTTTTACAATGAATTTGCAGGGCTTTTGGTAAAGTTCAAACAGCAGGCGCTGGAGCACAGCTTGGATAGGTGCTAATTTTGTGAGGTCAGCAATTTCAGGCCTTCTTCTTATCTCGTCTTTTTTTCTTCGACGCGAGCAGTCTTTTGAACTTGATCAAACACCGCTTGCCTCCCGCAATGAAATCCGCGTAATTTATCGTAATAATTTAGCAACGAATCATCAAAAATGCTGTTAGTAATAAAATTTAGATTAGGATTTAAACCTACTACCCAAAAGTGGGGTTACGAAACACAGTAGCATTGATAGTTGTACCTCTGATTTTCTCTTTCTCTTTTTTTTAGAGATAACAAGTAGTTTAATATTGAAAAGAAAAAAAACCAACCTCTTCTTCCGTCAAAGATGCTTCAGACAGAATTAGACATGGTAATTAGCGGTCCAAAACTGATTCTTAAGCTGATTCTTAATTGGATAAGGGGGAGGGGGTCAGAATTGATGCTTCTGTACTACTGTCTGTGAGTAAAATACACATGCTAATGATGAGCGCACGGCGTTTAACATTGTTCATTGAAAGTTTCAGTATGCGTTATTTGAGATAAGCGAAAGTTTGTACAGTCTACTCTTAGTTGCTGTGTTCCATCCATTCTATTTAGACCCACAACTGTCTCAACCTCGGAGTATAGTCCGATCTGGTTAGAGGTCAGCTCAGAACCTTTCTTTAATCGATCGACTGAGTCAGTTTTTTATATCTAATAAAAAAGCAAACAAAAATGTAATAAAAATACAAAAAATAATGCAAATTTCGTAGTAGGCATTGGGCATGTAATACACTGCCCCATGAATGCCAGGACAACAAATAGAATCCCCAAATATTGAATCAAATAAGAAAACTAGGTCTATTAAGTAAAAAAGCCAATATTTTTTTGTTTATGGTTTTTGAAAGAAACACAAACGACGTATTTCTAGTTAGCTAAAATCGTGGCAGTTCATTTTTTGACAGTCAATTACCATATTTCAAATCAAAATCGGCGAGCCGAATCAAGCTCCAAATACGGATATTGAAAAGTAAAATGTAGGTGCGAGTCTCTAAATACGCACCTTCAATTTCTAGAGTAGGCAAAATGATCACTGTGGTGTATGAATATATCCACTGAGCATGTAATGGTTCGTAACTGGTACATACAGTTGGACTATAGTAAAATGTCTAGGAAGATAAATCACCTAATTCCGAACCTGCAATGTCTAGGGTAGGCATTAGGCAACCGATTACGCATTCAACATGTGAAGAAAGAATTGTCTTGTTATGTTTCTATAAATGTAATGGATCATAACCGTTGTATACAAGTGAGCAGTGTTCAAATGTCAAGTCTAGGAAGATAAATTAACAAATTGCGCGCCTTCGATGTCTAGGGTAAGCAAAATGAGTTATTCACTCTAATATTGGAATGTCAAGTCTTGGAAGGTTAATTAACTACAGGTGCGCCTTCAATTTCTAGAGTAGGCAAAATGACTACTGCATTGTAGAGATAGTTATTCACGCAACATATGTACTGGACCATAACCGTTGCATACCGCTGGACAGTTTTAAAATGTTAACCCTTTAAATAAAACGCCCAAGTTATTCGTTTTCGCAACTGGATCTTTCATTGACTGTGATAGATACTCGAAATTTCATGAACAACTGCAAAATAATGTTTCACCGGGCGCCTTCAATTACTGAGATAGGTAAAATGAACACCGCAGAGTACGAACAGTTACCTACCCTCTAAATTGGAGCGAGTTACAAATTGTTTTATTTCTTTTGGTGACCTGAGCGTGATAGTGGTCCAGGGCCCAACAAATGTTTGGTAAGGACGGTCCCTTGTTTTCGACGCCAAGTAGCGAATCCTCACTCCTGATTGATAGGGGTGAGACCGGATTCGTCCACTGGTCACTTTTGACACTTCCGGATTCGTCCACCCGAAAAATCGAAAACCGGATTCGTCCACGATTTTTTTTTATTTTTTTATTAAGTACGTACGTTTGGCAACGGCATGGAGTGTTTGGGTAGAGTGCGGCAGCTATCTATGAGATACCGCGACCCGATATCCGATAATCATTCGTATTATTCCGATAATCATTCGTAAGTCAACAGGATTGCCAATAATGAGTATTATTGTTAAGTCAGAAGAGGAGGGAAAAAACTTCCCTTCACACTTTTTTCAGGCTTAGGACCTGGCTGTTTAAGAAACAGGCGTGTTTAAAAGTTTTTTTATTATTTAAAATTTGTTTTCTTCTTCTTCTTCTCTTCTTCTTCTTCTTCTTTGTTTTTTCTGTCCTCTTTTCCGTTTTTGTTTTGTTTTTTTCTTTTTTTTTATGTTTTTTTGTTTTTTTTTTTGTTGTTGTTTTGTTTTATATTTTTTTGGTTTTTTTCTGTTCCTTTTTTCTTTTTCTTTTTTCCCCTTTTTTCTGTTCCTTTTTCCTTTTTTTAAATTTTTTATTGTTTTTTTTTTTGTTTTTTGTTTTTTTTTTATGTTATACAATGGTTGCCACAATATATAAATACAATAATACATGAATTGTGACACAATATACAATTTTACCCACTGAAAGAAAGGGGTTGTCAGAAAATCTCACGGAGAATCACTTGAACTTTTTAGTTTACATTTTTACCTTTCTTCTTCTTTGGCTGTGCATTCTTTTTACATCTATAACTCATTTTTCTCTCAAATTTGAACCTGTCAATTAACCCTTCGTTGTATGCGAACATCACATCTTCTACCTCCTTTTAAGCTTTCTTGACTTTGGTATTTGTAATTCGCGCGGCCTCCCCCGCTTCGGCAGTATTGATTTTAATGTAAACTACTTTTTGAACATCAAGTAGTGTTTTTGCAAAATGGTTGATATTGGGGTGAGAATGATAAAAATATTTACCAAAATGTGCATGGAAGGACTCACATGCGTTAGTTGTGAGCTGTAAGCTACAACTGCCAGTTGCCCATACATGCGGTGGAAACAGAGAATTTTCGGAGATATAAGTTTCAGTCAAATAATCAGTGAATTTAAGGTAAGCTTCACCACCTGGTAGTGTTGACATAAAATCTTCAACAAATGATTCTCCTACTTGTTCGGGTGGTAAAAAAACTAAACCAAACAAGTGCTGCAGCCATTTTCCTGACATAACATCTTCAACAAATGATTCTCCTACTTGTTCGGGTGGTAAAAAAACTAAACCAAACAAGTGCTGCAGCCATTTTCCTTCCTCCGAAGGGGAAACCGTTGCCAAATGTACGTACTTAATAAATTAAAAAAAAAATTCGTGGACGAATCCGGTTTTCGATTTTTCGCGTGGACGAATCCGGAAGTGTCAAAAGTGACCAGTGGACGAATCCGGATGTGCCCATTGATAGAGACTACAGCTAACGTTAAAGAACAAGGACCTCCGACCCGAACATTTTTTTGGGCCAAGGAAGTTAAATTACCTTAATGCGCGCTTTCAATGTCCAGCGTAGACATTCTGTCCAGGCTAGTCCAGGGGAGGTCAACGTTTGAAAAACAATGGATTCTCGAGCGCCTTCCATTAATGGTGTACGCAAAATCAGCACCATAATGTAGGAATATTTAACTATCCACTCAATTTGAGCGAGCGAACATGGATTGGTCTTCGTAACCTAGCAGTGAAAGGGTTAAGGTTAATTTAGGGTACCCTCCCCTAATAAGAGTACATCTCGAGTTTTATGGTTCCTTATCAAAAGTGGAATCATCGATGAATTGGAAAATGCCATTAACCCTTTCTGACATGAATTATGAAAGACGTGTCACTGTAATCTGAAACCTAAAACATTAAATTTAACGAACTTTTCTCATATGATTTCATGTGTGAGTCAACTTTTTCCGCATTTCCATAAGGCTCCATGTAAAAATATCGTCCCTTATATGGGACACTGAGACGGAAAGGGTTAAATACACACAAAACCGCAGCTCCTTCTCCTCCAAAATTAAACCGTAAGATGAATCCCTTGACTGCAGCTCTGTTCGTTAATGTCATAATGAGATGGAGTATGATGGGAAAATATACTATCGATATATCATCATCGATATTATATTATCGTATCGATGTATCATCGATGTGTCATCGATATTAACATTTTTATCACAAATATATAAATAGAGTCGAAGTTATAAAAACATTGACCATTCAACCTGATTTTTTATTTTATTATTATTGTTTCGTTTTAATTCCTGTTATAGTTGTTACTATACACAAGGAGTTTGAACTTAGGAAGATAGCTTGGGGCACAAAAAGCAACAAACAGCTGAGCTCTGTTATTAACTAATTTCAAACAGATTAGATTATTAATGTAATAAAGTTGTTACTTACTTAGGCAGTCAAGTGCCCTAATTTCAAAAGTTTTCATTTTCCGAGGGTTTAATAACAAAATCACTTTAAAGCCTTGAATGAAAGCGGGTCAGGAAGATGCTGCACTCACTCGAGTGAATTACAATGAAGTATTCAGATCCACCGCCTCTTTCGCACGGTAATAACAGGGTGTCCCAGAAGTAGGTAAGTAATGTCCCTTCTTCCTAGAGAAAGAATTAAACCAATGAAACCGCCAATGGAGCTCTTGCAAACTTTTGCTGTGAGTAAATGAATAGTCCAATTTAATGTAAAAAACCAGCAAAAATCACAAAAGTCACACTAAAAAATCTAAAATTTAGTGATAGACTCATCCAATAGGAATCTCTCATGATATCTGCGTCTCTCTCCGACACTAAACCCGATTCTGAAAGTGAGTTTTGTGACTTTTTTAGCGTACTCCTCGTCATTTGTACAGGTTTTTATACAAGAAACAACTTTTCAATCCCCGGTAGCAAAAGTTTACAAGATCCCATTGTAAAAGCACTTACTGTTAGTCCTTAAAACTAAATTTCATAGGAAGAACAAAAAAGAGCGTTTCAACACTCGCAGTCTATTCATTTTAGAAAAGGTCTATGAGCAAAATGGAGTTTAACGCAGACTTTTCGGAACATTCTGTAAACTATCGAAAATCCATTTTGGCCTGAAGGCAGGAATATATAAAACGACGACACTGAAAAGATTCCAGGTTGGACCAGGTGTATATGGCGTGAGAGAATTCAACACTTGACTGAGATCCGCGAACATGGATTAAGCGGAAAAGGCCGTTTTATGCGGTTTCCGCAAATCGATTGCAGCTTGGAATGGTTGTCAAATTGGGCTCGTGATATCTTTTGCTATATGCGATTGAATAGCTTATTCTAGCTTAAAATCCAGCGGAAATTGAGATGAGCACGTTTAAAAATTATGAAATTCACCCACAGACTTACTAAATGATTTTAACGTTTAAGGCGTAATGACGGAGCTCAGGTACGTAATCAGGTACAAGCAGAACCATTAGTCCTGCGTCGACGATTCGACGCAACCCACACTACATGTTGCCCAAACCTGTCTTGTTCTTGAGAGAACAAAAGAAAAGAAAGGTATAAGAGAGTGTTCATTTTACATGTAATGCGGGTTGCGTCGAATCGTCGACGCAGGACTTATGGCTCTGCTTGTACCATAGGAGATTTCTATCTAATTTGAGGCTTTCCTCTGTGTTTTTCTATGGAGAGAAAGACAAATCAGACAGGAATCCCTCATGACTCCTGCGTGGATTCACCATTACGCCTTAACCCTTTCATACCTGAAAATACTTTTGGATCAGGGGCGGATTTTTGGCCATAATAGCTGACCTGGGCTCACTTTTCTCATAAAAAAAAGATGTGCATAACATTTTTTACATTTTCTCCATAAGATCTACATTATTCAGATGCATGTTGAAATGTACACTAGGGACCAAATAATGTTACGTCCTCACGGTCCCGCACGCATGATGATCGGTGAGCACTTACGGGGGGTATAAACCACACGTAACTATACTTAAGTACGCACCATCCAACGTCTTTCGGAGGGCCGTAATATAATTTGGTCCCAGGTATGAAAGAGTTAATCTTTGAAGTGATTTTGTGAGTCTGTGTGAATTTCGTAATTTACCTATTAATGTGCTCATTGAATAATTTTCGCTTAATTTTACTGAATAATCAACTGTTCAATTGCTTGTAGCAAAAGTTAGCATGCGCGAGCGCCCTAATGGCTTATGCGGCAAACCCTATTGGCTTTTTACACTATTCATTAAGTTAAACAGCCATACCATCGTTATTTTGTCAGGTATGTAAAAAAAAAGAACTTGCGGCTATTTTAATAATTAATCGGTGATTGCACCGATTGAGAAAAGATTACAGATCAGAGTATTCTTGTGCTGTACCCGTGGCTGTACAGTCATACACTGGAACTACGTAAATTTTTTTTCAAACGCGGTAAAATCATCGATGAATAGTAAAATGTTATTCATTTTACGCAAAAACGGCAGCTCTGATGTCTCGTGGACTGCAACAGCAGTCTAGAGCTGGGGAAAGAAAATAATGGGCAAATGTCAAAGTCTGGTGAGCTCAACGATCCTAAAACATTATATTGAAATGCAGGCTGAAAGGTGTTGAGTGATGATGATTCGGAACTCATCAGTATTTCACATACGTCTATTCTTTTCTATCCCCAGCTCTAGGATCTGACTCGACGATTCGACGATCTCATTCCGCCGCTTGAATCGAACCGAATCCTTTTAACGAACGAATCGTTCGACGAGAGGTCCCACCTGTTGAATGTTTATCACGGAACAACAACAGGCGGCCGGCGCACGCCTATGTCGTGCTTGCCTGCCTATGCTCTTCCACCCCCCCCCCCCCTCCCCCCGCATAGAGACGGAGGTTCCACAAGTGGCCGACAGAGTTCAGGAGCATGTCGATATCGATTCCTCCCGCGGGAAGAGGCGAAGTCACCCCCCTACCCTTTCCCAACTCGCTCACTCAGCTGATGGAGCTTGCGGGGGGCAGGGAGGCGCGGGGGGCAGAGCAAGCACGAGGAGGCTCACGCTCGCTCGCACGATTCAACCAGAGAGAGATAAGCCGTGTGAGTCTGTAACGAACAAAAATATTCATTCTCCGAGAGACATTACTCGTCAACTTTTGCCGCCGGTTTTTTCATAATAATTTGTCGCAGTTTTCGCAGTGACAGCCTTTCGTTCGACTGTGAACGGTTGTCATTCGGACGGGATAAAAAACGCTGTTTTTATTTATTTCGTAACGAGAATCGAGATTTTGGAAACATATGGGATGCTCACGGGCACGGGCTTACAACTGCAACGGCGCAGCGCGTGGCTTCACAGGCGTGTTTCGAGCATCTCCGCGTCTATCTCGCTTCCTCTAACCAATCGGCGAGTTTCCCTCTCTCTCTCACACACACACATACTCAAACACACATACACACTCTGCCTCTCCGCGCTCGCTGAAGCTCGTTCGTCGCTCGCGCTCGAGATGTGTTTTGAAGGTTAGCTTTTAATAACTCGGGAGTGCTCACTACACAGTCAAGTCGCAATTTTCTCTGTATTACTTTCCGCCGTGTCTTTTCTCTCTCTCTCTCTCTCGCTCGTATTGCGCGCTGTTTCAACAACGAACTTACCTTGTTTTGTTATTGTTTTGTTTCGTTTTGTTATGTTTTGTTTTCTCCACTGCTCCATCCGTTTTACGCTCTCAAAGCGCCCGCCTCTTTCACATGTGCCGTACTTCTCCTCACCCTCCTCCTCCGCTATTAATTTTTGAAAAGTTTTCTCGAATTTCCGCAAATTTGAAAAGTATTTTTTTTTCCCGCCTCGTACTTCTCTATGCGCGTGTGCGTGTGTGCGTGTTTTCCACGTGTTGTGAGTTTTTGTCGTTTATCAATTCATCCAATCAGCTGAGCTTCCAATTAGTTCTGAAAACACCTATCTTTGTTTTGTTTGTTTTTTTTTTGTTTTTGTTTGTTTTTTTTTTTTTGCTACTCCACGTTCTTCTCCATGCTCACGATTCATTATAGTTTCTTAGCAAAAAATTAAGTTAACATTCGCTCGTTTTTAGTTCGTTATTCGATGTGTCTTCTCGATGTTGTGTGAAGGGACGACCCTTCCCCCGTGTTTTTTCGATTTTGAATAGTTTCTCGGTTCTTGTTTTTTTGAGATTGTGTTCGTGTCGCGCTCGTTTTGATTTTGATTTGGACCCCCCGCGCGAGTGAAGATGATTGTGTCAGTGATTTAACACTTTGGTCATGGCCTCTGCTCCGATAGCGAGCACTTCGACCGCCGCTGAGGCCCCGGCCGGCGCGGGCCATGATGCTCCAGCCGCCGGCTCGTCCTTCCCGAGCTCCGGCCCCGCGCCCCCCGTCCGGACTCAACCTGTTATTGTGGCGACAGAAACTGTTACCCACGTGTTGACTTACGGTAAGCTTCAAAGCTGCCCACAGACAGCTCTATATCCTCTTCTCTTCTCTCATAGACGAAGCTTACTTTAGGCCAGCAGGCTGATTCTGCTCGTTTGGACGAGACGAGACGAGATAGCAAGAATCGACGAATCCCATTGGTTTAAATGGCGTCACGTGACAGATTTGAAGTCATTCAAGTGGGTAAGGAACGGGTCAAGATTAATTTTTTTTCAAATTCATCACTCTTGACCCGTTCCTTACCCACTTGAATGACTTCAAATCTGTCACGTGACGCCATTTAAACCAATGGGATTCGTCGATTCTTGCTATCTCGTCTCGTCTCGTCCAAACGAGCAGAATCAGCCTGCAGGGAGCGTTCTAGAATGGGGCTCTTGCAAACTTTTGCTATAAGCAAATAAATAGTCCAATTTGACGTAAACGACCAGCGGATATCACGAAAATCACACTAAGAAAGTTGAAATTCAGTAATAAACTCACATAACTGCTATATCGGCAAGATCGTAGTTTTAATGGCAAAAAACATGGTTGCCAGACCATTACTGATGGTATATATTTTACCCAGAATGACCCACACGTCTAATAATCACCGATAATTCCACCGCATTATGATCTGAGTTCAAAAAAAGAAGCGGCAAGAACGCAGTGAACAAAACTCATCAAAACTCATCGTTTTCGGCCTTTTAAGCTCAATTTTAAACTTTCGTGTAACAAGGACTAAAGTGCATTTTTGAAGTGTTTTCATCTCTGTGATTAAAATTGGCCCTGAAAGTTTATAATGATAAATGGGGCTGTTGCAAACTTTTGCTATAAGCAAATCAATAGTCCAATCGAATGTTTAGACTAGTGAAGATTACGAAAATCACACTAAGTAAGTCTAACATTCAGTAATAAACGCACATAACTGCTATAACGGCAAGATCGTAATGGCGGTTCAACGCAGGTATCATGAGAGATACCTGTCTCTTACGTCACTTTCTCTACGGAAACACATAGATAGGTCTCAATTTAGATAGGAATCTCCCATGATACCTGCGTCTCTCCGCCATTAACCCTTTAAGGACCAAGCCCGAGTTTACTCGTTTTTCTCCTCGAAACTAATTCACATTGTTTCAGTCTTCATTCCGGATAAACGCGACTCATTCATGAAAACAATTAAAATATGAGGTGTCTTCGGGTGCCTTCAATGTATCGTATAGGCAATTCCAACTTCCCCAAGTACGAATAGTTAACTACCTTTCCCTACATAAACGGAAGAGGGGCGTTCTTTTGAACTAACCTGGCCCTTAGAGGGTTCAGCCCGACTCTGAGAGTGAATTTCGTGATTTTTTTTTGTGTACTCATCGTCGTTTTTACTGGTATTTATGCAAGAATCAACTCTTCAATCCCCTACAGCAAAAGTTTGCAAGAGCCCCATTCATCGGATTGGGGAGCTGGTGAAACTGAGATTTTAATTAAACGGAATACAACTGTTAATTTTAATCGATAGATTTGTCATTTCTACGCCTTTTCTTCCATAAATAATAAAGATTTAGTAAAATGCGGACTTCATAAGCAAAGTTGGAAGTGCATATCCGGTGACCCGGCGTACCCCAGCTTTATTGGAGTTTATATTCGGTGCAGCCGGGGCACACCGGGTTACCGGAGATCTACTTTCAATTTTGATTGGAAAGCACGTATTTTACTAAGTCTTTATTATTTATGGAAGAAACGGCGTAGAAATGGAAAATCTATCGATTGAATTTAACAGTTGCATTCCATTTATTTATAATCTCAGTTTTACCACCTCCCCGATGCGATGAATTCTAGAACGCTCCCTTTACTCTGTTCGGGATGAGAAGTCCGATGGGAAGTCAGGTAAAAACGCACTGTATTTCAACGCAGGTTCGCAGGCTCCCTGATTGTCAATTCTCGGCCACTTTTTGTTTCTTTTTTTTTCACTTTGGTCTGAGATCGAAAAAACTTGGCCAAAAATCAGGGGGAAAGTCATCGAAAATCATCATTTTCGACCGTTTAAGCTTGATTTAAAACTTTTCAGTGACATTTTAAGATTTCATTTACTTTGTTCCAAATTACTCTTTGTTGCTTCGTTAATAAAATTGATCTTTAAAGTTTAGAAATGATAAATTGATGCGAAATTTATTCTTTGATTTTTTTTGGTCACTTTTTGACAATCTTAGATGGCTGATCTTAGAGCTGAGCTCGTTTCAGAGACCAGCATTTTTGGGACCCTCCTGGTGAGACAGACCATACCGAGAATTGACCTACTAATGCTACTTTAAATTTTCCTCACGCCACAAAAAATTGCAAATGGCCGGAGATAGGATAAAATAAACAAAATTTCAGGTCTAAAAGGACCAAAATTCATACAAATTATTCAAATTTGATTACTGCTGACCCTACGAGATTCTTTCTTGGACGAAATTCATTTCGTTTGGTTTATTAGTGTTTATCTCTATTTTGTCCAAGGAAGAATCTTGGAGAGTCGTTACTAATGAAATTTGACTAATTTTTACGAGTTACGGTTCTTTTGAGGGCTGAAATTTCGTCATTTTTATCGTATCTTAAGCCGTTTGAAATCCTTTTGGCGTGAGGAAAATTTATAGTCGGTCAATTCTCTGCATTGTCTGTCTCAAGAAGAGGGTCCGAAAATGGCCACCGTCTTCGAAACGACCTCAGCGGTTGAAAATCGACGATCGGGGAACCTGCGTTACAATATCACAGAATAATACAATCAGAACTGAAACTCCCATGAGAGCCAATGGAAGCAAGTTTGGAATTTAACGGCACCAATAGGCAACGCTGTGGTCCTATATCCCAACATGGCGGACGGGGTTGATTTGTGTTGAAGCTTGAAACTCATTTATTTCAGTAAATTCTGGAAAGAAATCTTATTTTCCGGCCTCACTTTTGTTCTACTGGCATTTCAGAATGAAAATTTCGCGGATCATGTCCTATATTTTTTTTTTTTTTTCACGTGCGAATCTAGATGTAAACATTTTACATCCCATCATGGCGGACGCGGAATGAATTTGCTTCAAAATCCGACGGAGTTTCCGTTCTGGTTGTATTATTCTGTGACAATATATAGCAGAGTTGGGCAAAAAATTATTCGGAAATTATTCGGTGTGTCCGGCAACGCCGAGTCAATCGAATTATTCGACGAATAATTCTACAATTGACCGATACCTTCCGTGTGTTTCCCTTTCCTCAACTCAGGTAGCAAACCCAGTTTTCAGTGTTGCCGGAGTCATTTCATTATTTATGATTATTCGGTTGCCCAACTCTGATATATAGTGCGTTTATCTGACTTTCCATCGGAATTCTAATCCCAAATACTTTGAGTAAAGTTGACAACGTAGCATTCTGTCAGTTTGAACCCGTAGAAAAGGTTGAATTTGATAGTCATCACCGATCTTTAGATAGTTCGATGATTTTCGTTGGTTTCAATGGACCAAATGCAACGTTGCCAGATTGAACGCTTCGTCACTGTTTTCCCTGCCGTCTTTTTTAACTATTTGTCTGTGCGATGAAATATCCGGGTTTTTATTTCTTTAAGGGTATTTATGCATATAAAGGGTAACTATAAATAGAAAGTCCCCACTTAAAAGTTAGGGTGGTTGCCTTTTGATAAATTGAAGGATCTTCTTCTCTTTTACAATAGGATTTCAACACAAGCCTCAAGATTCAATTACTTGCCACCTCATTCATTTTATTTTCACCTCTTTTGAATATATTTATTTATGCATATAAAGGGTAGCTATAAAGAAAGCTCCCACTCAGAAGTTAAGGTGGTTGCCACTCGATAAATTGAAGAATCTTCTTCTCTTTTACAATATGATTTCAACGCAAGTCTCAAGGTTTAATTACTTACGATGTTAACACCTCATTTATTTTATTACGTACCACCTCACTCGCATGTTAGTGGCGTAGCGTGCAGTTTGGCAACCTTGTAATGTGTCCATTTAAACCTATGTAAAAGGTCGAATGCGAAGGTGTTCACCGAACACCCAATCGTTTGATCTTTTCAATGGGTTTAAATGGACACACTACAACGTTGTCAAATTGCACGCTACGCCACTGCCGCATGTGTTTTTACTTTCAAGTCAACTTCATGGTAGGTTTGCGTAGAAAATTCACCGCTGGTTTAAATATTTGACTATCAGTTGCCTCAGCTTGGTCGATTAAGACTATACCGTATCGGCATGGAATCACATTCAGACATGTGTGCATGTGAGTCGACGAAGAAATGATTTGCTTGGGAAAGTGCCAAAGTTGGTGCATTGCTCTTTGGCGTAAGTTTTGTTTATTGATTCATCCTCAAGCTAGGCTGCTGCAGTCTTCCCGGCGGCAAATAATAAAATCTAGCCTTCGTTGCCGGTTGAAATTTTCCAAAACTGCAGAGGAAACTTGAAGTCATCGGAGGAGATGAGATGAGATGACCTTGAGTCAACAAACATGTGCCCTCCTCGCTCGACTCCCCCCCCCCTTTACTAGCCCTACTCCACCTCCCCCGTTCAAAACTTCATTTCTCCGCAAACCATGATGAAAGTATAGAGGTGGAGGCCGATCACCGATTCTAGGATTCTAGTTCCTTGCTGACGCATTAATTTCACTAACGACCAATCAACACTCAAGGTATACGACCCCCACCACTCGGTACATATGTATAGATACAGCACGGTACCATGTACCTTGATGACGCGAAACATGGCGGTCAAATGTGATCGACCTCCAACTCTACTCTTCCATCATGCCCGCAAACAGTGGAGCTCTTTGCAAGGTTTAGCTGTCCCGGCAAAAAATAAAACTGTCCCAGAAACATCCCTATTATGTTTGAGATTATTTCTCGGAGCCGAAAAACGTCCTGGGAAAAACCTTAAGCCTGACGCATACAAATGGGCTAAGGTCTGCATTGTTTCCGAAAAATGGACATCCGCCTTACTCAAACTGCACTGCAGGACGACACTAGGACGTTCGCTTCGAAACCAAAACGACACTCGGATAATATTAGGCGGTTTTTAGGACGTTTTTAGGACCAAACCGGGCGATTCGTTTTTTGCCGGGTAGGCAAATGGAAGCTACCTATCTATCAATAATTACAACGCAAAATACTGCGAAAGTATTTGTATAACGGTGAAGCCATTATGAAAGTTCAAAACTCACTCCCCGTAAAAAAGCAAGCTTAAAGTTCAACACGGAAAAAAATAAAATGACTAGAAAAGCAATTTTGATTTGTACAATCAGTAAAATGAAGCAAATGTTAATTTTACTTGTTACTTTTGGTGAAACCTACTAAACTTACTGCTAATTTTACGATTTAAATTGTAAATTTTGGTTAGGTTTTATTAATTGCCTTTGAACCTATACGATCGCCCCGTAACACGTACATACACGGAGGGTGGTTCTTCTGAACTTTCAGCTAAGTTTTCAGAGTGAATTTTAGACAATTTTAATCGTCCTTGTCAGATTTTGTTTGTTTGATTGTCGATTTTGCTGAAGGCATAAATGAACTATCAATTCCGATTTGAAATGATGCAATAATAACGATGATAGTCTCGTCGTTATTCTTTCAGCATTGGCGGATACAGGGAATTGTCTTTCTCTCTCTCCTTCCATTTGAACTTAGGCGTTGGAAAAGGATAGCAGAGGGGGCCATCACGTGACTTTGGCCCCCTCTTCTGTCCTTTTCCAACGCACGTTTTCAAATGGAAGGAGAGAGAGAAAGACAATTCCCTGTATCCGCCCTTGTCTTTCAGCATTTCATATAAGAACTGACAGTCCATATAAGAACTGACAGTCCATTTGCCAACAGCAAAACATTACAAGAGCTCCATTGTCCAACTGAATGTCAAAATGTCGTGGGTCTGTTGCACACTTCGGCTACAGCGTTTTAAAATATCAATTTCTATGTAAAAAGCCGAGAAAATAACAATGGCAGCATCAGAAAACACTAAAATTCAGTATTAAACTCACAAATTGCGAAAAACACTAGATACTATTCACCCCTGTATCTTTCCACCACGTGCACGATATTTCGCGAAATTAGCGCGGCACATTCAAATAATCACAGCTGACTTCATAAACAAATAAACAGTAAACACTGACGGCGTCTGTTCGAATTCTTACGTTTCAATATCCTTAATTCCTCACGAAAGGTTGTGAAAGGTACGGAGACCGATATTTGTGTCGAAAAACTATCAAAATGAAACAATAACACACAGGAGTTCCGAGGATGATGATTGAAGTTGGAATCATACTGGGAACTCCTGTGTGTTATTGTTTCATTTTGATAATTTTTCGACACAAATATCGGTCTCCGTACCTTTCACAACCTTTTGTGAGGAATTGAGGATACTGAAACGTAAGAACAGACGCCGTCAGTGTTTACTGTTTATTTGTTTATGAAGTCAGCTGTGATGACAGTCGGCCGTGATTATTTGAATGTGCCGCGCTAATTTCGCGAAATATCGTGTACGTGGTGGAAAGATACAGGGGTGAATAGTGTCTAGTGTTTTTCGCAATTTGTGAGCTTAATACTGAATTTTAGTGTTTTCTGATGCTGCCATTGTTATATTCTCGGCTTTTTACATAGGAATTGATACTTTAAAACGCTGTAGCCGAAGTGTGCAACAGACCCATTGTGATGGTATCCCCAGACGGGTACGTGAGTACAAGTGGGAGGTGAATTTGCCAAATTAGGATTGTTGTTCGGCGTAAATAGACGGTTTTATTGATGACCTCATCCGGTAAAAAGTTCGTCGGGAGTTCCAAAACTCTTTCTCTCTCCCTCACTCTCAGTGTGACACCTGTATAACGTTTCTCTCTCACAGGAGCCCGATCAAGTCGGAAACGCAGAGGAAATCCCTAAATTCGATAGGAATCCCTCATAGGACCCATATGGGCGGAACCAGCAATTAGGCAACTATGGATTCTTCTCATTTGAATGTATGAGAAACAATCGATTAGAAATTGGGCCATGACCCCTTCATCCTCAAGAATCGATTGTTTCTCATACATTCAAATGGATAGCATGCACAGTTGCCAAATTTCTGGCTCCGTCCATGATAGGACCTGCATAACTCCACCATTACGTCTTGAACTTTAAAGTCATTTTGTGAGTCTGTGAGTGAATTTCGTAATTTTTATGGGCTCATAGTAATTTTTACTGGATTTTTCTCAAAAATCAACTACTCAATTCAATTGCTTTGTATTGTAGCAAATGTTAGAAAGAGACCCATTTGTTTGTAATAAGAAACACAAAATTTCAGACTCTCGCAACTGACTGATTATGATATGAGTGGCGAAGCGTACGTGGAATCTGGCAACGTTGCATTTGGCTCATTAAAACCGAGGGAAAAATATCGAGCCATCGAGACCATCATCGGTGATAACCATCGAATTCGATCTTTTCTATGGGTTCAAATGGACAAAATGCTACGTTGCCAGATAGGATGTTTCGCCGTTACATGATATAGACCCTAAAAATCCTCAGAAAAATCAATAATATCTCAAAACTCAGGAGAAAATAAATATCATGTATTTTCTGCAAGTTTATCAAAACTGATCTATCACAGGGAACTGTAGCTGGAGAGAGTAATTTTTTTTTTTTTTTTTTTTTTTTTTTTTTTTTTTTTGGTGAAAACAAATAAAATTTTAAGATTCCTTTACTTTATACATAAGTAACACTAGTTTTTTTTCTCAACAAAGGCTTAAAAAACTAACAGAGTAAAGGATGGCAATTCACAAAGTTGGTCCTATTATAATCTAACGAGGAAAAGGGAAAACAATAGAATTTATTATTTTACAATGTGGCAACCTCGTCACAGAAAGAAACAAAGAGATAAGCGAAAGTTGCCAAGCATATCATCCTTGAGAGGCGAGTTGACAAATTCAGTTCAAGTTTTTCTATTTTCTTTCGAGTTTCGACATCGAACTGTTATTATAAAAACTGTGCTTGATTTACTTACTTTAAAAGCTCTTATGACCTTCTACACTCACATTACATTCTAGCGCAGTTGACATCAACTTCATGCAAACAATCCTGTAATTAGTCGGCAAATAGTCCTGTGACATTCTAAAGCAGACTATATAACTCTTCTTACTGCTTGTGCAGCCTCTTTCTTTAATGACGGCTCAAAATGTCTATGATTCAGATACACTCACAAGTATCAGAGTAAATGGGTCTGTTGCAAACTTTTGCTTCAACGATTAAGAGTGTTTAATCTAAATTAGATCTAAGTTAAGATTATCTTATGTAAAATCGCCTGCAAAGTCCATTGGTGGCATCAGGAAGTCATAAAATGCAATAATAAACTCACAAGAGGCGTTTACTGAAATCCAAGATGGCGGAGAAATATCGAGCAATTTGTAGGTATGCATGCACCACGAACATCCAAGGATAGCCAACCTCACAATATCGATCAAAACCAAGCACAACGTAAACAAACGCATAACCTCTACCCAAGGTTATAGATTAAAGAGGTATGCTCATCTGACTTCGCGCCACAAATGCAGTGGCGTGCAGTTCAAAATCACTGCAGGCAATATGGCCGACAAAAGCAGAAAGCCAGAAAACGCATACTCTTTGCAGAAAACATAGGGTTGTTATTCTGCTTTCCAGCAGAGGGTAGCCCAATGTTTTCTGCAAAGAGTATACGTTTTCTGCTTTTGTCGGCCATCTTGCCTGCAGTGATTTTTAACTGCACGCCACTGCATTTGTGGCGCGAAGTCAGATGAGCATACCTCTTTAATCTATAACCTTGACCTCTACCTGCAGTGAGGTTGTCAAAGTTGACCATCTTTGGATGTTCACGGTGCATGCTTACAGATTGCTCAATATTTATCCGCCATCTTGGATTTCATTAAACGCCTCTTGTGAGTTTATTATTGCATTTTATGACTTTCTGATGCCACCAATGGACTTTTCAGGCTATTTTACATTAGATAAAACACTCTTAACCGTTGTAGCAAAAGTTTGCAGAGACCCATTGAATGAAAAGGATTTAGTTTTTAGTTTCTTTTTTTTTTTTGCTTCATTCTTTTCTTCCTTATCCACAGAATTTCCATTTTCGCCTAGGCGGGGGTGATCGCAAATATTAATTATACGCGTAACGGTAGCTCTGATAAAAATAAACCGTGATAAGTTTGAACAAAACTGCTCGGAAGTTTTCTTTCTTGATTCCTCCGCTGCTTTCTACTTTCAAAACAGTCGTTTTGTTTCCTTCGGGTAGGATAATTGATAATGGTCGTTGTATTCGGTTTGACTTTGGGTTATAAGTACATACCGTTTTAACACGAAACAATTCATTCATACTCGCTGCAGAGCTCTCAAATCCACATATAAGTTAACCCATTGTTATATTACATCTCAAAGGAGAATCTTTCGTTCAAACGAGACATTTTTTTTTTTAAACAAGGAAACTGCTGTGACGTCTATGGAGAGCTGCCGATGCCGCTTTGCTTAGAATCAATGGCATTTTTCAATGGAGCTGTTGCAAACTTTTGCTACAGGCTTATTATGACTTGATAATGGGGTATTACCCTGTAAAAATAACGATTAGCGCACTAAAAAATCACGAAATCCACTCCTAAACTCACAAAATGCTTTTAAATGCGAGACCGTAATGGCGGCCGAGGCCGCGGTTTTCTTATGGCAATTGTATGCTTCTTCTTCTTCTTGTGTGGTGTTGCGAGAACACCTCGTGTATATGACGCTGATTGAAGATAGGGAGCCCCAATGAAAACCGCGGCCCCGGCCGCCATTACGGTCTCGCGTTTAAAAGCATTTTGTGAGTTTAGGAGTGGATTTGGTGATTTTTTAGTGCGCTAATCGTTATTTTTACAGGGTATTACCCCATTAGCAACGATTAATAAGCCTGTCGTAAAAGTTTGCAACAGCTCCATTTACCGATGATTTCACCGGTTGAGGAAAGATTACACCGTTCAGTTCAGTGTATGACTGTACTGCACGAAAATAGTCTGATCTGTATAATCTTTTTTCAATCGGTGGAAACGCCGTTAATTTATATTAAAATAACCGCAAGTTTTTCAAAGTCATCAACGACTCCACCGGTTGAGAAAAGACAACAGATGCGAGTAATTTCGTACGTAACAGTTAATACATTGAACTGAGCAGTGTAATCTTTTCTCAACCGGTGAAATCATCGGTGAATTGGAAAATGCCATTAATTCTACGCAAAACGGCAGCTCTGCGTCTATGCGCTCAACGATTCTATACACTGCACTGAAAAAAAAAGTGATAGTTATAATACCAGATTCTAGTCATAATACCAGAAACAACGATTCGTGAACGACAGAAAATATATGGTACTTCGACCAGAAAATTCTGGTTTTAATACCAGAATATGGTCATAGAACTAGAATTTCCTAAAAGTTTTCACGAACTATGGTATACAAACACCAGAATTCTGGTTATTGTACTATTCCTTACGTAGGTTCACATATTATCATGCTTCTAATAATCTTTTTCTTTCAGTGTGGTTCAAAAACCTGTTCCAAGCTTTGCTCGATCTAAACCTTAATTCGTTCAGTAGTTTGTCACGGCAAAATAGAGCCTCCCTGAAAACATGCCTTTTTCATCCCTGTTTTGGGTCGTAGAAATCCTATGACCACTTAAAACTTGTAGGATATCTTCCTGAGGTATTTTACAGGTGCTGACGTTCCTAAAATGTGTACTTTTGGCTTAAATTAATCAATTTCAGCCAAAAAAAAATGTTGACTTATTGTGCAGTGATAGTGGCGCTATCTATCGGATTGAAATTTGGACAAGTCTCACCTGGAATCACCTTAAGAGAAAATGTTGAATGGAACTGAAAGGCCGTTTCTAAGGGTAATTGGCCAAATCGAATTAGGTTGGACTTTTTAGCGTGACGTCAGTGCATTGCAGCTTGCAGCTTTAACGATCATAGGCGTCACTTCCCGTCGCTTTCACGAGATTGAGCGGATGGCGAAATCTCGTTTCCAAGGGAACAGGGTAGGTGCAGGCTTTCGGAGTTTTTTCATAAAGATTGTGAAAGCGTTCGAGCCAATTGTCGTTATTAATGAATTTGAAAATTCCATATATTTTATATCGCGAATACAGTCGATAGATTGTGCATTTGTGCAAACAGGGGCGTCATTTCGGGTTCGGCTTAGGGGGGGGGGGGGGCAAAAATGTGATGACCTTTTTTTTTTTTTTTGCTCATCGATATTATTTTAGAAACTCTACAGACCTGCACAATGCACATCCTACATTTACGGCCCTTAATTTAAATCATCTCGTTAATGACCACCAGATTTCAGTTCGAAACTTTTTTCTTCTCCTAAAAAAAAAAAAAAAAAAAGTCATCACTTTTGGCCGACCCTTGGGGGGGGGTTGCCCTCCCCCCGCGCAAATGACGCTACTGTGTGCAAAACTTGACGCATTCTTTCATAGAGGAATCGAAATTGCTTTCCTCCCTGAGATTACATTATAAATTCGAATTCCAGTGACATCCTGCCAGGTTTGTCTGGAAAGAAGAGAAATGGGGGGAAGGACAAGGGCGGATCCAGCAACCCAGCCATTGTCGATTCTTCTCATTTGAATGAATGAAAAACAATCGATTTGTCAAAGGGCCGAGGCCCCCTCGAGAATCGATTGTTTCTCATTCGTTCAAATGAAAAGAGTGCATGGTTGCCAAATTGCGGGATCTGCCAGAGGGAGGGGAGGATCTCACGAAGACTCTATACATATTGATTCAGGGACCAATAAATGTACGCAGGGGCGCCATTTGGGGGAGGGCAGGGGGGGCAATTGCCCCCCCCAAGGATTTTCAATGTGCCCAAAAAATCATGTCAGAGAGATTTTTTGAAGATGCGCGGCAAAAAAAAAAAAAGAAGAGGTCATCCAAATTTATGGAGCCCCCCCCCCCCATTCAAGTCAGAGAGATTTTTTCAAGATGCGCGGCCAAAAAAAAAAAAAAAAAAAAAAAAAAAAAGTCATCCAAATTTTCTCCCCCCCCCCCCCCAAGGAAAATCTGAAATGGCGCCCCTGAATGTACGGTACTAACGGGCTTTAGGTCGTACCTAAAAATGGCGATTCTAACCTCACATTTCTTTAACGGCACATCGGAATGTTGGGTGCGCTCCAATGAGCTATAACTTTAGAGTGGCACATCAAGGAACTTTCCGCTGGTTCATTGTTGTGCACCTAGGGCGCCGCCATCTTGCCATAAAAATCGATTTTGAGGTTAAGTTTTGTAGGTTGTTTCCGGTCGTTTCGTAAACAAACTCGGGCATCGCCGGAAACGGCCTTCAAAATTTAACCTCAAACCTTGGAATCTGCCGTCCAAATTCCCGCCAAATTCCGATCGACCTACAAAATTTAACCTCAAACCTTGGAATCTGCCGTCTAAATTCCGCTTTTTCCCGGGATTCCTTCTACCCTGTGTGGCACAAGGTGGACCAGCCCGCTGCCACTCTAAAGTTATAGCGCTCAGTTATAGCGCTCCCAACTTTACGTTACTTGGGGTGGGTCTAGAGCCTCTCTAACCCACCCTAAGTGCTATTTTGAGGTTAGTTTTGTGATTGCGCCATTTTAAAGCGGTCCGATGCGGTCCGTTGGCTGGTGGCCGATGCTTGTTGAAGTACTTAGGGCGGACTTGGGGCTGACTTGGGGCCGAGGACCGTGTGACCGTACATTTATTGGTCCCAGCATGATTGCAAATAAATATTCCGCATTACTACCAGTATGATAGCGGAAAATCTAATTTTTCTCGAGAATGAATTCATCAACATTTTTTAAAAGAAGTAGCCTCAGTTTGCATCAAAGAGGAGCTTAATTTTCAAAATTTTCTGGGAGAGGACCCCAGACCACCCTTCGGCTAGGAGGTATCCCCCTAGACTCACCATGCGAAATGTCAACTCTCCCCATCCCCCCCCCCCAGATACAGAAATCTGGGTGCCCCCATGCTCCCATGCAATCGAGGGAAGAAACGAAGGATCAATTTGATCGCAAATTTATGACCTTTCCTGAATCATCAAATCTTACCTTTGTAAACTTTGAACGATAAGTATACGTCTGAGCCGTGAAAATTACGTGACATGAATTATATGACTCCAAGGATGTTCCACGCATCTCGAGCTTTGAATTGAACAGCGTGTATTTTTGAAAATTCAATATTTTCCACCAACCCCCCCCCCCAACCCCTCTCACGCATGACCCCCTCACAAGAAATCTCGTTCTGGCTTGACTTGTGTCCATACATATAATAACATCAACTAGAATGACGATTACAGAGCACCAGCATGAAACGGTCGAAATCGTTCTTCTCGTGTTGTGATATTTTGTGAGGAGGCGCAATTTTCGCATAATTTTTTTTTCTCTCTCTCTTTTCTTTTTTAAAAGTCTATCCCATGTTACTTACTTAGAGAACTTAAAAGCAAGTCGCGAAATTCCATGCACAGAAAAAACAGGAAAAACGCTTTGGCAGCGCTGACAAAACCTTTAGTAGAAAAAAAAATGACCCGGCAAAATACTTTAGTAGGAGCTATAACCGCAAAGAATATGTCCAGCTAACTTTAGAGATTTTGCTGATTTAACAAAAGATTTGTTTGGCTCAGCAGGGCCCTGTTGCAGCAAAAGTACAAGTCCGAGGACAAGTAGTAGTTACAAGCGTTAAGCGTTACAAGCGTTTTTTAACGCTTGTAACTACTACTTGTACTCGGACTTGTACTTTTGGTGGAACAGGGCCCTGAAGTATTTTGCTGAGTCGTTTTTCTACCAAAGAATTTGTCAGCCCTACCAAAGTGTTTTTTTTTTTTTTTTTTTTTTTTTTTTTTGCGCCGCTGGCCCACAGTGACTTTATTTCTGAGTGATAGTTTAGAATACCGCAGGGAGATTCCAGATTTTTTTATCGCTCCTCAAGTGTTTGTTTATCTTCAGGGACTAGTTGTTTTCAGGGACTAGCGATAGTATAGTGATAGTTATATTCGGTGGTTTACAATCTAGTGCGAGTCTATAGCGTTGCTCTCATGTTTTGTCTAGCTATTTTTTAAATTTTATCTATATGAAACGTTGATATTTTTTTGTTTTTGTGAAAATCCTGAGACGTTTCAATGAGCTATAGGATATGAATTTGACTCGGGAGTAGAGACCGAGTTCCATCTATCCGCCTGTCTGGCTGACTGATAAGGCTTTGCTAGTTCGCCTACGTTGCCAGCTGTACGATCGTATGAAGGTATAGTTTTATTTCGAATCTGTGAACGTAAATATCAAATATCATACGTAATATTTAGATTTGAATGGAATGAGACATAATGGGTCCAGTGGCGTAGCGTGCAATCTGGCAACATCGTATTCGGCTCATTTAAACACATAAAAAATATCGATCTGTTGATCTTTCGGTGAACACCTTCGAATTCGACCATTTACCCAGGTTTAAGAGGACAAGTCCAATGTTGCCACATTGCGCGCTACGCCACTGAATTGGTCTGTTGTCAACTTTTGCTGCAGCATAATGCAGGATCGATTCTCATGTAAAATTGTGTAAAAATCACATTGAAAGCATCACAAAGTCTCAAATTCAACTCATAAATCCTTGTTTTAAGGCGTTTCAAGCAAAGCTTAAGATGGCGGTCAAATGGGCAAATCAACTCTGCATGCATGCACCACGAACCACGATCAGCAAAAATGGCATTCGACCTAGTATATGCATAAGGTACTTGCCCGGCGTTTCCTTTCCAGAGTGGGTCTGTTGCATACTTTTGCTACAAAATTATAGAGCCTTGATTCATATGTAAAATTGGGCGAAAATAACGATGCGGACATTAAAAACGTTCAAAACCCACTCATTAACTCAGGAAATCACTTCAATTTCAAACAGCCCGCGCTACACTAGACACTATTTGCACCGGTATACTACTACATAGACGGAACCACCGTGCATAAGTAAACAACATCGTAACTACAAAATGGTGGAATTTCTTTTTTAATAGTGAAATATAAGCTGCATTTGCTGTATGGTCTTTTCAGTTTATCAAAGATTACAAAATAATATAAGAAATGTACGCATCTAAACGAAACATTCCAATGTTTGTATAAGTTCTGTTGATGTTTACATAAACGAGATGGTTCCATCTATGTAGTTATAAGTCGGTGATATAGTGTCTAGTGTAGCGCGGGTTGTTTGAAATGGAATGCATTTTCTGAGTTACTGAGTGGATTTTGAAAGTTTTTAATGTGCGCATCGTTATTTTCGCCGAATTTTACGTTAGAAACAATGAGTTATATTGATGTAGCGAAAGTATGCGACAGACCTATTCAGGCAAATCGAAAAAAATCGTGTTTTATTCACCATAATATTCACAAACAATGACGAGAATTTAAACTTTACCGGAAAAAACACACAGAATGACACAAAATGTAGGTACTATGAGGCAGTGAGACGTTTGTTTACATTCTAACCAGCAGTATAAATTGCCGTCGTCGGTCATCTTTTGGCAGTAGCGCACCGAGAGTTTCTTCATCTCTCTCTTTTCTCCATTAAGAAACGTATGTTAGACAAGGATGGACAAGGGGATAAGACCCCCTCCTTCTGTCCTTTTCCTACTTATACATTCAAATGGGAAATGAGAGAGATGGGAGATATCCTGGTTGCGCCAGAGTCTTTTGGTGCTCGTACTGTATGCATGCAGGGTTGGTTCGCCTTTTCAACCGCCATCTTAGCCTTTCCTTAAAACGCCTTTTGTGGCTTTATGAGTGGATTTCAGCGGCGGCTCGTGCAATTTGGCAACAATGTTTCCTCTCCTTTTGATTCCATGCAAAACAATCGATTCGATAGTGAAGCAGCGCTTCACCTGCAATCGATTGTTTTTCATGCATTTAAATGGAGGGAAAACAGTGTTGCCAAATTGCATTAGCCGCCGCTGGTGGATTTAGAGACTGTTCGATGCTCTCAATGTGATTTTCACGGGATTGAATACAGGAATTGACACTCCATAACGCTGCAGCGAAAGTCAGTGGCGTCGCGTGCCTTCTGGCAACAATGCAACTGCTTCATTTAAACTCATCAAATATATCGAACTTTCCTTGTGCACTGTTGCTCCCCCTGAATTCGATATTTTACATAAGTTTAAATGGATTGAATTCATTGTTGCCAAATTGCACGCGACGCCACTGGCGAAAGTATGTAACAGACTCATTATCTGGGATGGTTGAGCTACGTACGTATGAAAGTCATGAAAAGAAAGGATTAAGAAATACCAAAAGAAGTAGAAATAAAATCCGACAGGATGTTCCACGCATCTCGAGCTTTGAATTGAACAGCGTGTATTTTTGAAAATTCAATATTTTCCCCCAAACCCCCCCCCCCCAAACCCCCTCTCAGCATGACCCCCTCACAAGAAATCTCGTTCTGGCTTGATTTGTGTCCATACATATAATAACATCAACTAGAATGACGATTACAGAGCACCAGCATGAAACGGTCGAAATCGTTCTTCTCGTGTTGTGATATTTTGTGAGGAGGCGCAATTTTCGCATAATTTTTTTTTCCTCTCTCTTTTTTTTTTTAAAAGTCTATCCCATGTTACTTACTTAGAGAACTTAAAAGCAAGTCGCGAAATTCCATGCACAGAAAAAACAGGAAAAACGCTTTGGCAGCGCTGACAAAACCTTTAGTAGAAAAAAAAATGACCCGGCAAAATACTTTAGTAGGAGCTATAACCGCAAAGAATATGTCCAGCTAACTTTAGAGATTTTGCTGATTTAACAAAAGATTTGTTTGGCTCAGCAGGGCCCTGTTGCAGCAAAAGTACAAGTCCGAGGACAAGTAGTAGTTACAAGCGTTAAGCGTTACAAGCTTTTTTTAAACGCTTGTAACTACTACTTGTACTCGGACTTGTACTTTTGGTGGAACGGGGCCCCTGAAGTATTTTGCTGAGTCGTTTTTCTACCAAAGAATTTGTCAGCCCTACCAAAGTTTTTTTTTTTTTTTTTTTTTTTTTTTTTTTGCGCCGCTGGCCCACAGTGACTTTATTTCTGAGTGATAGTTTAGAATACCGCAGGGAGATTCCAGATTTTTTTATCGCTCCTCAAGTGTTTGTTTATCTTCAGGGACTAGTTGTTTTCAGGGACTAGCGATAGTATAGTGATAGTTATATTCGGTGGTTTACAATCTAGTGCGAGTCTATAGCGTTGCTCTCATGTTTTGTCTAGCTATTTTTTAAATTTTATCTATATGAAACGTTGATATTTTTTTGTTTTTGTGAAAATCCTGAGACGTTTCAATGAGCTATAGGATATGAATTTGACTCGGGAGTAGAGACCGAGTTCCATCTATCCGCCTGTCTGGCTGACTGATAAGGCTTTGCTAGTTCGCCTACGTTGCCAGCTGTACGATCGTATGAAGGTATAGTTTTATTTCGAATCTGTGAACGTAAATATCAAATATCATACGTAATATTTAGATTTGAATGGAATGAGACATAATGGGTCCAGTGGCGTAGCGTGCAATCTGGCAACATCGTATTCGGCTCATTTAAACACATAAAAAATATCGATCTGTTGATCTTTCGGTGAACACCTTCGAATTCGACCATTTACCCAGGTTTAAGAGGACAAGTCCAATGTTGCCACATTGCGCGCTACGCCACTGAATTGGTCTGTTGTCAACTTTTGCTGCAGCATAATGCAGGATCGATTCTCATGTAAAATTGTGTAAAAATCACATTGAAAGCATCACAAAGTCTCAAATTCAACTCATAAATCCTTGTTTTAAGGCGTTTCAAGCAAAGCTTAAGATGGCGGTCAAATGGGCAAATCAACTCTGCATGCATGCACCACGAACCACGATCAGCAAAAATGGCATTCGACCTAGTATATGCATAAGGTACTTGCCCGGCGTTTCCTTTCCAGAGTGGGTCTGTTGCATACTTTTGCTACAAAATTATAGAGCCTTGATTCATATGTAAAATTGGGCGAAAATAACGATGCGGACATTAAAAACGTTCAAAACCCACTCATTAACTCAGGAAATCACTTCAATTTCAAACAGCCCGCGCTACACTAGACACTATTTGCACCGGTATACTACTACATAGACGGAACCACCGTGCATAAGTAAACAACATCGTAACTACAAAATGGTGGAATTTCTTTTTTAATAGTGAAATATAAGCTGCATTTGCTGTATGGTCTTTTCAGTTTATCAAAGATTACAAAATAATATAAGAAATGTACGCATCTAAACGAAACATTCCAATGTTTGTATAAGTTCTGTTGATGTTTACATAAACGAGATGGTTCCATCTATGTAGTTATAAGTCGGTGATATAGTGTCTAGTGTAGCGCGGGTTGTTTGAAATGGAATGCATTTTCTGAGTTACTGAGTGGATTTTGAAAGTTTTTAATGTGCGCATCGTTATTTTCGCCGAATTTTACGTTAGAAACAATGAGTTATATTGATGTAGCGAAAGTATGCGACAGACCTATTCAGGCAAATCGAAAAAAATCGTGTTTTATTCACCATAATATTCACAAACAATGACGAGAATTTAAACTTTACCGGAAAAAACACACAGAATGACACAAAATGTAGGTACTATGAGGCAGTGAGACGTTTGTTTACATTCTAACCAGCAGTATAAATTGCCGTCGTCGGTCATCTTTTGGCAGTAGCGCACCGAGAGTTTCTTCATCTCTCTCTTTTCTCCATTAAGAAACGTATGTTAGACAAGGATGGACAAGGGGATAAGACCCCCTCCTTCTGTCCTTTTCCTACTTATACATTCAAATGGGAAATGAGAGAGATGGGAGATATCCTGGTTGCGCCAGAGTCTTTTGGTGCTCGTACTGTATGCATGCAGGGTTGGTTCGCCTTTTCAACCGCCATCTTAGCCTTTCCTTAAAACGCCTTTTGTGGCTTTATGAGTGGATTTCAGCGGCGGCTCGTGCAATTTGGCAACAATGTTTCCTCTCCTTTTGATTCCATGCAAAACAATCGATTCGATAGTGAAGCAGCGCTTCACCTGCAATCGATTGTTTTTCATGCATTTAAATGGAGGGAAAACAGTGTTGCCAAATTGCATTAGCCGCCGCTGGTGGATTTAGAGACTGTTCGATGCTCTCAATGTGATTTTCACGGGATTGAATACAGGAATTGACACTCCATAACGCTGCAGCGAAAGTCAGTGGCGTCGCGTGCCTTCTGGCAACAATGCAACTGCTTCATTTAAACTCATCAAATATATCGAACTTTCCTTGTGCACTGTTGCTCCCCCTGAATTCGATATTTTACATAAGTTTAAATGGATTGAATTCATTGTTGCCAAATTGCACGCGACGCCACTGGCGAAAGTATGTAACAGACTCATTATCTGGGATGGTTGAGCTACGTACGTATGAAAGTCATGAAAAGAAAGGATTAAGAAATACCAAAAGAAGTAGAAATAAAATCCGACTAGAGGATTCACGTCGCGGGAACGGGACCAATGCACAGTGGTAAGGAATGGCCGATTCGGCGTTCAAATTGCAGCAATTTAAGTTGCTTAAACTTTATATCTTTTAAAAGCCTTCGGGACTAAATTTTACTTTTTTGAACCAATTCTAAAACAAACGATTCTATAGCTGAAAAATGCACGCAGACCACAGACGCAGTCTAAAACCACTCTAGCTTCGAAACGATTATTATTCAAGCAAATCAGCCCCATTTGCTGATTTTTGGCCGCCAAATTTCAAATATCTACCCTCTGTGCGATGCTGGCAAGTTTTCTCGTCTGCCAATCAACAAATGGTTCAGTTTAGAAAAGGTCGGAATCTCAATGTTGAACTCAGAGAAACTGCAACATTGTCCAGATTTGCAAATCTGCCGTTTTACGTATTTTTAATGGCATTTTTTCAATTCACCGAGGATTCCTTATTCAGTTGAGAAAAGATAACGCCAAGTTCAGTTTAGCTTATCTGCTTGACTATTAAAGCACGGAAATACTCTGGTTTTAATCCTTTTCTCAATCGGTGGAGTCATCACTGACTTTAAAACAAAAAAACATGCGGATATTTTAACAATTTAACGGCGATTCTACCGATTGAAATCAGATTGCTGATCAGAGTATTTTCAAGCGCTATATACAGTCATAAACTGAATTAAACGGTATAATCTTTCATTAACCAATGGAATCATCGGTGAATTGAAAAATGTCATGAATTGTCATGCTCCGCAAGATTTCACGCTTTCGCCTCTCAGAAAAAGAAAAGTACGGAAAGAATTTACGATACGTATAAGCATATAGGATATTACGCGCGCCTGCTACACCGTATAATAAACTTTAACAGAGTATTGCAAACTTTGACGGGTTTTGATTAGAAAATATTTAATACAACAAAACATTAAGCAGTTGCTTATAGTACATGGTATAGCGTCGCGTGTAGTTTGGCAACGTTTGTATTTCGTCCATTTAAACCCATGCAAAAGGTTTTCGATATTTTTAATGAGTTTAAATGGAGAAAGTACAGCGTTGCCAAATTGCACGCTACGCCACTGGCTTAAAGTTACCTCAATTTAGACGATGCGTTCACCTTACTTCGGTTAAATTTGTTATACTTTCTATGGCATCAGGCGCCAAAATCTTCCATGAGTGGCTATTATATCTGAGTATGGTTAATCCTTTCATACCTGAAATTCTTTTTCTTCGGAAAGGGATTTTTGACTAACGTAGTTGATCTTGGCGCTGTCTCCTCATCTAAATTGATTCGCGTATTGTATTTTTATGTTTTCCATAAGATTCAATGTTATTTAGATGTAAGTACATCGAAACAGCAGGTTTTAAAGGGTTAATTGTCCCGTATCCCCTCGCCAAGATTGATTTGATGCACATACATCAAAAAGTGGACAATTTCTTGAAAACAAAAGCAAAAAATCGACGTTTTAATTCAAGAGAAAATATGTATAAATTTAACAAATACAGATACACACACACATACACTTACGCGCGCTTTTCCTATGCATTTTAAATGGCAGAAGTGTCGAGTGTTGTTGTTCTTAATGCGTTAATAAAGTTGAACCTGAAATGGCTTGGCGGCTGGAAATGTGTCCGCGCGCCAATCAGACTTTTGCTTTGCCCTTTTAGCCAGTGTTGCCAGGTCTTAAGGATTTTCCCATAAGAACACATAGAGAAAGCCGAAGAATCTGGCAACATTGCTTTTGGCTCTCGACTCTCGGTTCTTGGCTTAAATATTTTATTCATCTGAACCCTCGTTCTCAGGAAAAGTTTCACGGAGCGAACGATGAAATGTGATGGAAAGTTTAAGAAACAATATTCCTTTATAGTTGAAGGGAAGTAATCGAGAATTGAGGGTGGATTCGATCAATTGAAAACGCGTTGTAAACAAAGGAGGCATAAATAAGGTTGAGGTTACTCGAATCAAGTGACGACGCACGATGGTCCGAGATTGTCAAAAAGTGGCCAAACATCAGAATGTATATTTCTCATCATAATTTATCATTTATGAACTTTCAAATGACCGATTTCAATCACAGAGAGCACTTTTAACAAGAGATTTAAACCTAGAAGTGTTTCTGGAAAGTTTTATATATTTAGCTTAAAAGGTCGAAAACGATGATTTTTGATGACTATTTTTCACCGATTTTTGGCCATTTTTTTCGATCGTGATTCTTTACCGTGCAAATTCTTCCAAAAGAAAAAGTTATCTCGATTTCTGTGTCCATATAGCCACTCTAAAACACTTGTACTTTCGTTTAAAACAAATCTCAAATGGATTTTTCACATTTTTTTTTTTTTTTTTTTTTTTTTAATTTTAAGGTTAAAAAATATTAGGCAAACAAACCGAGCCTGTGTCAAAAACGTCCATAAGAGCTGTTCATCATGGCTGCCTCCGTGTTGCCTCAATATCACGTCCCAGAAATCCTTTCTATTGGAATAGCTTGTTGGTTACGCCATTAGTTCTTCTCGCTCATTGATTTACTTTACATTGGAAATGTTTGCCCCTTTAACCGTGTTTAAATGGATAAAAGTAAAAGCCAAATGAATCCGTTCCAGTGCTCGGAAGAACCGTTCCTTAAAACGAATCGATTCAGACGATCCTTGACTCTCAAGACTTGTCATGAATATGAACTGTTCATTCGATTTATTTCGTCTTATAAATTAAACTCATGTAAATAGAACGATTTAATTGATCAGGATGAAGATCCAGGGGTACGAATTGTTTCAAGAAAAAACAAGAGTCGTTGCGAGAGAGTCGGAGAAAGGTCAGATCTTCCAAGCACTATAATCCATTTCTAGATTTAATTTACAGATTTAAAGAAGAGCGACAGCATTTTCCAGCTCATAACAATAAACTGAATCGGCTCGTAAGTCGTTCTCCGTTTCACTTGAAATAAGCCAATAAACAAAAACGGTAAAAAAGGCACAGATGGCCGGTCATTTTCAATAAAGGAAATTCAACGTGAGGGCCTTTTTATATGATCGTTTCTTTAGTTTTGTAATCAATGAGAAAGGACACCTCTTGTACGATTTGATTATTACCTACCCATATTCGAGGTGGAATTTGGAAAAAGAAAAGTGAAAGAGAAAAAACAATGCGGATACATACATACAGGATAGGGCTTTTACCATTTGGACGGCTTATTACAAAGACATTATGCAGGGTGTCCCAAAATTCAAAGTAAATATTTTTACCACGTATTTTTGGGGTCAAAATAAGACTTTTTTTCCCTATAAACATGGGTCCGAAATTGTAGTATTTTCGAGTTACAGTGTTGCAAAGTTTCCGAAAAACAAATTGAAAAATTGTCGTAACTCCCCCGTAAATTGTTCTGAATGCTCGTAAATAGGTACTCTGATGTAATTTTAGGCGCTCTTGCCGATTTTGGCCGTGAAAATGCTGTATGAAAAAATTTGAGGGGGGTTTCGGGGGTTTTTCTTGATTTTTCTCACTTTTCTTGGCCAAATAATGTGAAAACATGCTTTCGGATTCATTAACCCGAAAAACGATTAGCATTATTCAAAAGTTCGTGAAAAATCATGCATTTTTGGTCCTTATGAGTTTTTCCATTCCGCAAACCATTTCCGAGAAAATCGTCCCTGAAGTTGGAGAAGTCGGCCAGGAATTGACAAAATCAAAGAAAAGGTGTTTATCGGCCGACTTCTCCTACTTCAGGGACGATTTTCTCGGAAATGGTTTGCGGAATGGAAATACTTGTAAGGACCAAACATGCATGATTTTTCACGAACTTTTGAATAATGCTAATCGTTTTTCGGTTTAATGAATCCGAAAGCATATTTTCACATAATTTGGCCAAAAAAAGTGAGAAAATTCAAGAAAAACCCCCGAAACCCCCCTCAAATTTTTTCATACAGCATTTTCACGGCCAAAATCGGCAAGAGCGCCTAAAATTACATCAGAGTACCTATTTACGAGCATTCAGAACAATTTACGGGGGAGTTACGACAATTTTTCAATTTGTTTTTCGGAAACTTTGCAACACTGTAACTCGAAAATACTACAATTTCGAACCCATATTTAAAGGGAAAAAAGGCTTATTTTGACCCCAAAAATACGTGGTAAAAATATTTACTATGAATTTTGGGACACCCTGTATAATATCTTTGTTGAGCTTTAATAGTTTTAATAGAACTCTATAGACCCGTTTTTTTTTCCCCATCCGCTGCCCACCCGCCGCAGCGGCTGGCGTCCAGCAAACCGTTTCTCTCAATAGGGCTGTTGAGTCGAATTTTTTTAATTCAAATTATGAAAGAAGGCGAAAAATTAAGGACCCCATATTTTTTCTTTTTTTCATTTGGACGCGGGAACACCGAAAAAAATGGGTTCAAAGTGCCGAAAAATTGATAAGATTTAAAACGGCCCGTGGCGGGAAACATCGGCTAGCGAGTCACAGCTACGTCATTTCTTCGGTTTGCTCAGCGGAGGTACCCATCCCTATTCTGTCGGCCGGACGGCAGCGTAGCAGGCCTATTGAATCCTACGGCAGCCGCCGGTGGCTCCGATCAAGCCGCCTTCTCACTCCATTTTCTCGAAAACCGTAAGTCTCAGAAACAAACCAATCTAATTAATCGAAAGAGCACAAAATTATCATTTGACATGGATTGGTGGTTTTTTTCTCAAACTTACCTAGGAGACGGATGGACCGAAAATCAGATAACAATTTAAGGTTAGAGAACGAAACTTCCGACAGTCCTATCTGTAAATCACTGTCTATACCCAATTGACAAAGCAACGCTCAAAAAATCGAATGAAACATATCTATCTGAAATTTTACGCTCTTTAAGTTTGTTCTTTAGTGTTTTTCTCTCAAAATGGACGGTAAACAAGGGAAATTGAAAAGTTCTGCGAAAATTTCGGATTTTCAGCGATGTTCCGGAAATCGAAATATTTGAGATCGGCTCGTTATCTGACTCATGGAAGACCCAAAAAATAATATAAGTGTAACCAATCGAATGGAAATTTTCTAATCTTTCTCTTTGGTTTCTATCATTTTTCATGTAAGACGCACCGAAACCATGGGAAATGCAAAAAACAGCAGCAACTTAGACGATCTTGATGGTGAGAGTGTCATTTCAACCCAGAACTCGACGCAGTTTTTCACCAATATTTTGGTACCGATGCGTCTTACACGAAAAATTCTGGTCATCAAAGAGGAAGATTAGAAAATTTCCATTCGATTGGTTACACTTATATTATTTTTTGTTCTTCCATGAGTCAGATGACGAGCCAATCTCAAAAATTTCGATTCCCGGAATATCGCTGAAAATCCGAAATTTTCGCAGAATTTTTCAATTTTCCTTGTTTACCGTCCATTTTGAGAGAAAAACATAAAAGGACAAATTTAAAGAGCGTAAAATTTCCGATACTTATGTTTCATTCGATTTTTTGAACTTTGCTATGTCAACTGGGGGACAGAGATTTATAGAAGGGGATTATCGGAAGTTTCGTTCTATAATCTTAATTTTCATGTGATTTTCTCTTTACTCGTCTCGTAGGTAAGTCTGAAAGAAAAAAACAACCAAACCATCCCAATGGATACATTCATGTTCTTTCGATCAAACAAGTCGGTTCTTTGCTGAGACTTACGGTTTTCGAGAAAATGGCGTGAGAAGACGGCTTGATCGGGGCCACTGGCGGCCTCCCCTCAACTGCCGCATGATCAATGGGTCGCATGCGGTCTCGCTGTGCTGAAAGCAAGACGCTTGAGCCCCTCAACTGAGAACCGGAGCATTGACGTCAAAAGGCACCCACAATGCACCGCGCAGCCAGTTTCCCGCCAAAAAGCCGTTTTTTGAGGATCCAATTTTCAACTTCAATTTTCTCAGGAACGGCGCAACGTAGAAAAAAACTGAAGCCATCTTCGTTCTTCCCGCGTTTAGGTCTATAAGATCACACAGAAAAATCACGAATCCCCGACTCACTCAACAGCCCTATTCCGCTGGCAGCGAATGGATTCCATCAGCTGCCAGCAAATGCCAGTGGTCCCAGCGGTCTTTTGAGGCCGCTGGGCGTCCGCTGGATAGGCCTTTTTTGTTTACATCTGTGTTTACAAATGGGCGAACCGGGCGAACCTAACCTCTTCAAGCAAAATCCAGCGAATTGACAGAAACGGTTCGCTGGACCGATGGATCAGTGCAGTCCCAGCTAAATTCTCGCTAGATCAGTGCAGTAGATGGGGAAAAAAAACGCATCTTATGTCCATACAGCCACTCGAAAACACTATTCATTGTATACATGTATACATATCGTACCTATATACTCTGTCGGGGGGGGGGGGGGGGGAGGATTCCACAAAACCGGAAAAATAAGTGAGTTGAAATTTACTAAAAATTCAAGTTTACGCCACTGCTCACATCATAGGCTCATGAAGCAGTGGTGGCTCTTGCAATGCAGCGGCGGCTCGTGCAATGTGGCAACAATGGATTTCCTCCATTTAAAACTGTGTAAAATAATCGATTACTTGGTGAGGCGCAGCGCCTCACCTAGTATCGATCTTTTTGCATACGTTTAAATGGCAAAAGTGCACGGTTGCCGGATTGCACGAGCCGCCACTGTTGCAATGTGGCAACAACGTATTCTCCTCTTTTAAAACTATACGTAAAACAATCGATCTTTAGGAGGTGCAATGGGTCTGTTGCAAACTTTTGCTACAGCGCTATAGAGTGTGCAATCTAACGTGAAATCGCCTGAAAAGTCCAATGATGGCATCAGAAAGCAATGAAATGGAACAATAAACTCACAAAATGCGTTTTATGAAATCCAAGATGGCGGTAAAATATCGAGCGATCTGTATGCATGCACCACGAACATTCAGTAATAGCCAACCTCACAATATCCATCACAACCAATCACAACGTAAATAAACACATAACCTCTACCTGCAGTGAGGTTGTCAAAGTTGGCAATCCTTGGATGATCACGGTGCATACATTCAGATTCCTCGATATTTTGCCGCCATCTTGGATTTCGATAAACGCCTCTTGTGAGTTTAATATTGTATTTATTGACTTTACGATGCCACCAATGGACTTTTCAGGCGATTTTACATTGGAGTTAACACTTCTTATCGCTGTAGCAAAAGTTTGCAACAGACCCATTGCATCCCCGCAAGATATCGAAACTTTTGCATAGGTTCAAATGGCAAATACGCATGGTTGCCAAATTGCACGAACCGCCGCGCCGCTGTCATGAAGAAAGTGAAATTTTGCTTAACTATGCACGCAACACGATGCAAATTGATTGCGTTTTTACAGACATTGTGGCTTGAGCTATGGTTGCAAAACGCAGTGTCAAGGTCAAACCACTTCCTTATTCTTTCTTCTCAACTATCGCCGTTTCTCCTAGTTTATTAGACCTGGCGGAGTAATTAAAATTTGTCCAAGATTTTCCAGTTTCACCGTTTCCAAGTTAATCTTGAATCCGATGAAGGCAGTCGCACCGTTAAAAGCTCTTACATGCCCGCTTCATGAAAGTCGCTCGTAAACTGTCATCGGGACTATCATAGCGGAACAAATTTAATGAGTCTTTATTTATTCTTATCCCCTCTCCGCTTAAAGTGCTCTCATGATATTTCACTCATTTTTATCTTCTCGTGCGTTTTTAAATCAATTCCTGCAGTCCTACAACTCTTAACTCTTTGTATTTTTTCGAGCGAACAAAAAAGAATCATATAAATTAGTCAGTAAATTTGCTATACTGCCGTGTGATTGTCAACTCTATTTAAAATTTGGAACATATTAGATAGGCAGCGGCTCTAGCGACTTTCCGATAGGCAATATCGAATTATTATATAATGGATTATTTATTCCGAGGTTTGATTAGACTTGACAACAATGAGACTCGTCTGTTTCCACCAATCACCGTTTTTTCATTCCAGTTGAGTCTATTCGACATCGGTCAACTTCAAGGATAGATAGCCCTTCCCCCCACCCCCCCCACCCCCGCAGGCTGCGCGCCACTACTGTACAACGGAGGGCGCATACAGTAATGGGATGGCGTATGCCATACCCACTATAGCAATATATTAGGAGTATACATCTGGCAACACTGTCGGTCAAGTGTTTTGTTTAAGCGATCGCGGATCGCGTAAACATCGCGCGTTGTGTCGATATGAATCTGCGGTTTCTCAGCATCTATGGTGGGCTAAATGCGTTAGTTTTGAGTATTGATAGCGAGATTTCGGAGTTTGTTGATGCTTTATCTCAAAACATCTACAGATTCTGTGCGTCTTGTTATCGGTGGTTACTCTGACGTATGGATCCTCCTCTGGATTTTGAGGACTATATAAGATGCACTGACAGTAGCTTAATGGTCGCACTCCTCACAGAGACGTCCGGTGAGATTTGGATCTTGGTGATCTCTCATCTAGTTGCATTGAGATTTGGATCTTTGTGATATCTCAATTGCGGTTTGGAGCTCAGAGCTCAGAGTGTACGATTTTTGAGGTTAGGTTACTGTCAGGGCGTCTTAGGGACATCGCTGTTAGCCGTTGGAGTTGACGAGTTTGTGATTATAGATTTAGTTTGGTATAATATACTGTTTTTGTTTCGTATCTCTTGTCTACGTCTCTTCAGCCACGAGCTATATAAAAGACCCCTACCCACTACAATACTTGAGCCTCATACTAAGTGCGCTCATAAAAGTTCAATGCAGTGTTGCCAGCTTTTGCGTTCAAATCTGAGTTCTTCGGGTTGATTCAATTCGAAAAAATACGGCGGCCGAAACCTCACGTCTGGCGAGACTGTTCCGATGGTCCCCGTTTACTGTCCCGATTACCCCCCCCCCTCCTTCCTTCCCTCCCTCCTTCCCTCCCCTCTCACCTCTCTCCCTTTTTCTCTCTCCCTCTCTCCCTCTTTCACACACCCTCTCCCTCACTTCCTCAACATCACCCTCACTCCCCCCCCTCCCCTCCCCCTCCCCCCCTCTCTCTCTCTCTCTCTCTCACTCTCACTCTCTCTCTCTCTCTCTCTCTCTCTCTCTCTCTCTCTCTCTCTCTCTCTCTCTCTCTCTCTTTCTCTTTCTCTTTCTCAATCTCTCTCTCTCTCTCTCTCATTTCGAGTGCTGAGGTGCGATTTTCAGTGACCTTTGAGCTCATATTATTCTTTCGTATCGTATCAAACTGAATCAATATGAAATGTTTGCACCATGTGTAAATGTTGAATGAAGATTGGTCCCCTTTTTGCGAGCGGCCGGCCACCCCACCCGTACCGACAGTTATGAACAAGCTTGACCTAATCCCCACCGCGGCTCTTCGGGTGAGGCAATTAAGTGAGGCGGTGCCTTATTACCTGTTTCAGAGAAGGGAAAGAAAACCGAACTGTGATGAGTGAGCCATCCCTAAAATCACGTCGAAAACTCTAGAATTGCCAGAGCTGCGCCGTTTTCCGTATAATTGATGGCATTTTCCGATTCATTGATGATTCCACCGGTTGAGAAAAGATTACACAGTTCAGTTCAGTGTTTGACTGCAATGCTCGCAAATACTCTAATCTGTAATCTTATCTCAACCGGTGGAGTCGTCGATGACTTGAAGAAACTTGAGGATATTTTAATTAATTAACGGCACGGTTTCCACCGATCGAGAAAAGATTACGGATGCTCTGAGAATTGCAAAATTCGACCCACAATTTTTCCGAATTTCTCGTAGATGGACTCATATCATCCCCTCTTTTACCTCAAGGCATTCCGATGCCCCCCCCCTTCGTTCTTCCCAGACACCCCCCCCCCCCGGTGCCTAGATCTTTGTTTTTGTTGCCTCGCCAATGCTGCGGCTTTTAAGCTTTTACTACCTACTCCACATGGAAAAATACCTCTATATACTCTAGCTCTATAGTGCGGCATACGAATACGGTCTTATATACATGTGTATATAGTACAGTGGCGTCTAGTGAAATTTAGCAACGTTGGATTGTCTCCATTTAAACCCATGTAAAAGGTCGAATACAAAGGTGTTCACCGAACACCCAATAGTTCGATTTTTTTTTCATGGGTTTAAATGGACAAACTGCAACGTTGTCAAATTGCATGCTACGCCACTTATATAGTATTATACAGGGCGTTCAGGAGCTCGATTTCTGGAAAAGAACAAGATAAAATCTTGACTTTCTGATTCCAGTGGGACCGAAACTTTTCACAGAAAGAAAGCAGAGGCTGATGAAATTGGATTCAAGAGACCGTATTGTATGCCTCTAGAGTCTTCGTCTCCTGCGTACATCAAAACGAATTTTAAGAAAAACGAGGGGAAAGCTCCTGAACCGACCCCAAAAAGCTCATGATGGAAAAGCCCCAGGCGGACCAGGCCTTGCGTGCGCCATTTGAGTCAATACAGAGAAAAATACGGACTTTGACCTGATTTCAAGTATAACAATGTGGCTTTGAGGTTTATTGCCATTCACACCAATGCAAAAGATTGAATTCGAAGATGTTCACCGCGCGCTCTCTCAATAGTTGGATCTTTTCCTAGGGTATATATGTATGGACGAAATG